>QWTY01030144.1:0-14052 GCA_008033365.1 Pseudorectes ferrugineus | reverse complement strand
TTTTTTTTTTTTTTTGGTGCATTTGAACTTCTGGTTTTGGGTTTTTCTTTAATTTGTAAGTTAAAGTTGCTTTCAAGATGAGTTTTTACTGTGAGTGATGGAGGCACAAGAAGGGAAATCGATCTAGAGGAAAGGATTCAAAATACCTGAATCTTCAGATTATAAACTCTGGAGGAACTTGTATAAGGCACAGTGCAATGCTGTGCAAAAGTATCAGAGTAACTGCTAGAAGCAAGCAGCTACTTTGATTTTGCACCCTGCCTGGGGTACCTGCCTCTGCAGAACAGCTGGGTACCCTCGGGATCTGCCTCTGAATGCAGCAGGGATGTTCCACTGCCACCCTGCTCCCTGGCTGCCTGCCCTGGACCGCTGCAGGAACATCGGTGAAACCTGAGCCGTGTCCCCAGCGGGAGCCAGGGGACAGCAGGGGCTGAGAGCAGGAGAGCTCCTCCAAGGTAAGTAGTCTCTGTGACCAAACTGGAGCCCTCCTCTGGGAAGAGCAATGTCCAAATGCTATTTCCAGTACCCCACAATGGCTCATTCACAACTGATTTTTTTTTTCCTTCTTAAAAAATAAGATGTGCTTATTTTTAATACACATATTCTCCTGAAGAACAGATTTTCTTGTTTTCTGAGAAGCTTAGTTTCAGGGAATGGTGTTAAGCATTGCATCTTACATTGCTTCACAGAAAGGTTTTTAAATCAGTTTCACTCTCCCTGACACATGAGAGAAATAGCCTGTCAACTTTAAAATACCAAAAGTAATTAGCCTGGTGAGTTGGAAGTAACCAGAATAAAACTGTGTTAAAATATTCTATATGTTATATCATATATGTCTACAAACATATATGTAAATATAGACATGTAAATATGTATATCTGTATTTAATTGAGCTTCTCATACTAGCTATACTTTGTAAATGGTGGTGGGGTCTACCTTTTCCTTTAGAAGCATTTGTTATTTTTCAAGTATTTGTAGTAAGCTTGGGCACAGAAGTACAGTGTAGGTGAAGCTTGTTCAACTGTAAAATACGATACAAGTTTAAATTATTCAGAGAGCATGAAGACAATTTTTATTTCAAGTATGTTCCTTTTGTCCAAATAAATTATGGCATGTGTCAGCCCAACTCTGTTGATGGATAATAGAACAACACTGATTACTGACATTCCAGGCATGATAGATATTGGCACTATCAGGGTTTTTTTAAATTGTTAAAAGCTGACTGAAAATATTATTGTGGAATAGCAGCTTGAAATGTTATCAGTAGAAGGGGAGCCAGAGTAATCAGTAGTCTGAGCATATAGCTTCCTATTTAACATGGAGTTTATCCCAACACAACTGTTTCAGAACCAGACGAAGCTATCCCTTTGCACAGTGCCTGACTATCAGCCAAGCAGCACCTTTGTACTGTGGTTACATTTTACTTTAGAGCTGCTAAAAGCCGTCTTGAGAGCTGCTTAAACTGTCCCTGGTGCTATTTTAAAAAATAATTAAATCATGGTGCCTTGAAAAAGAATGTTTCTAATGCCTGCACTATTGGTTCTCTCTCTGGTGTTGGAGCAGTTACAGCTAATGGTGCCTTTCCATTTCCAAACCTTGCCAGGCACAGCTTCTGCTTTTAGTACAATCCCAAGTACCCTCCCTCATTAGAGGTTATTGGTTGTTCACTAACTACCCTGGGAGAGGTGTGCAGCCCTGCTCCTAGCACTGGGCAGCCGAGAGCCTTAGTCCCTGACTGTTCCCCTCTTGTGCTGGCATGCATGCACAGGACCTACCCTAAAGAGTCTATAACTGAGTGTAAGACTCTAGAAAACAGTCAGCTAAAGGCAGGATGGGAAGTACAAGGCAATAGCATTGTTCAGCGTGCTAAAATGATAGGGTTTAGCTTTTTAAAAAGTCAAAATTAGGCCTCTTACCATATAGCTAAGTAATTTGAGTGATAAAGCATAACAGTGCTTGAGAAGTCAATCACAGGCCCCCTGGATGTGGGTGAAAATGCCCTGATAGAATACCTTGAAATAAAAGCATGGAACGTAGCTAGGATGGGGAAGCAGAGCAATAGATGGGGTGGCCAAGACTAGGATGCACTGGATTATGGTGAGGATCTTTGTAGTGTGTGAAAGGGAGCAAGGAAAGGCGTGTTTCTCAGAATGGGGGAAAAGGATGCTGCAATAACAAGAAGGGAGGCAGCATGAGCTTCATCTGGAAGGCTAGGAGAGTTTTATTATTCTGAATATAAAAAGGTAGATATCCACATCAAAGATCATGCCTCAAGTTTAGCATTTTTAATTATGGCAGTGCTGTACAGGAAGGGAAAGAGAACAGTGAGATATGAAAGAAAAGAATAATGTATTGTGCTGGAAGAATTAAAGACAGATTCCAGACAATCTTCATGCTTCACCCAGCTCTCCTTCAGACTCAGGTGCTGCACAAAGGTACACACCCAGGGCTGTTTCCCTCATGTAGAAGTAACACTTCCTCTTCCACGTAGTTCTTATTCTGTGTTTTTTGGGATCCCACCAGTTTAGAAAACTTCGTGCCTCTATTGACTACTGCCAAAATATTTAATTAAAAACCTGTTCAGGTTCAAATAATATTTAAGTTATTTTTATCTAAATTGATACTTTGGGGAATATTAGAACAAATGCTTTGCCACATTGGTTTTCCACAAATACAAGAAAATATTTTTCTTGATAGTTTTTAAAACAAGCAAACAAAAAGAACCAACTAAGTATTTCATACTTCACTGTACCAGATCGTATGCTCTGAATTTTTTCGTAATCCTGAAGCAACACATAATCCTTACTTTAGAGGATTGTAGTTGTAAAAGGGTTGGATGGTTTGTTTCTCCGGCACCAGGAGTTTTTAAGCAAACCCCCTGCAAAGCAAAAGTTCTGTCGCTAGGTGGTGATCTTGGCCTGTCCATGATTTCTTTTCCGCCTCCTTTCTATCCCCTTTCCTCCCACGCTGCACTTCTAGATAATAACCAAAGCAATAATCCTGTTTTAATGCTGCTTCTGAATATTATGTCTACAAAGGTAAAGAGTCTTTGCATTTAAAGGCTTAGAACAGACTGAAACTATTCCTTCTCACATTTTTCCTCTTAACTTTATCTTTGCTTATGATGTCCAGCTCTCGAGGTATTATTTGTTATTTATGCCTGGTAGCATGCTTAATGTTGTGCTATATGACATGAATATTTCTGAAAGTCACACTAAAAACTACAGGAGCAGATGAGAAAATGCAGAGCTGGAGCACTTAAATGTTAAATTACTCTTTACCTGATTTGAAAAAGAAATGTGACTTTGGTGGTGGTGATGGGTATTTTTCCAAATAAAGGAACAGAGTAATAGTGTGTTGGCTCGGGAATTCAGGGCACAAGATTTTGCCTGGTGGTGGGTAGTAAGGAAACAGTAAAAGTGAGAGTGGGCAACAAACTGGGACAGAAGGGGATCTCTTCTTGAGGTTATACTTCTCTTTGACTTGCCACAGCAGGTGCTTTCTTTGGTACACCTCCTTTCTTTCCATGCAGTGCAGCTCTAACTCCACACCTTTTGCAGGCTGACACAGTGGGCCCATAAAACCGGGAGGTTTTCAGGAATTGGATGTGACGGTTTTGCCATCTGTGCTCGCTCGTGCAAGCTGGGACTCAGAATCCCATAGGCCAGCTTTAGGCTCACCTCTCTCAGTGCATGGCCATTGCATTAAGTGCTCTCATTCCACTGTGTGTTTTGGAAAGTGAAGTCCTCCTTGGCTTTCTAATTGGTCAGATTGAGATATGAGATACTTCAGGATGAAGCACTTCAGTGCCAAGACAGGGTCTTGCATTTAAATCTTTGCAAAGCGTTACCCAAGTGTTTCGCAGTCAGAGTAATTACTTTGCAGACAGAGAGAATTTTGGTCAACTAATGCCTTGACTGGCATATCTAAGGAAGATCAGCCTGAAAACAGCCAGATCGTCAAAGTCACATTAAAATCTCAGTCAACTGCAAGAGAAATTTCCCAGTTCCCACTGGAAGTAGAGCTATTTCACAGGACTTCATGTCCCGTGGGAAAGATTCCAAACAGTTCTGTAGTGAACTTCACTTCCAATAGCTGTTACAGTAGAGAGGGAATGTGCCTGAAATTCCTCATGTAAGCATTAAACCCCCCATACTTCCACTTATCTGCCTAAACAGTCCCATAATCACAGTGATTGCACATGCCCAGAGCTGAGCCACCCGTTTTCATATTGAAGATTTATGACTATTTTTGTTTATTTTATAGTAGTGTACTGTCCTGGGACCAATCAGGGGGAAAAGAAGGACTTCAGCCTATGACAATCCCTTTAATTTAAAATTAACTCCTTTTTGGAGCAGTAAGATAGTCAGCTCTTTAACTTTGTCAGGTTCTGAGTACAGATTTACAGTACAGAATAAGATAAAGAAGACTTCAAATCTCTGAATTTAAAATCTGTGGGGGGTTGTTTGTTGGGGTTTCCCCCCCCTTTTCTTTTTCAATGAGATTAAGCAGTCTTTGGAGTGCTTCTGCTAACTGAAGTCATCCAACTAATTCTTTCAACATGGTGAAATCTGTTAAATCTAAGCTATAAACATCTTTTAGATATCCCATGGAAACTTCCAGTTGAAAAAATAAATGGTGAGTCCCTGTTGTAAACTTTCAACAATGCCAATAACAGCAATGTTCTGTCTTTTACCGTAGGTCTGAAGAGTGAGTTTTCTAGTAAGTTCACAATTCAATAGTTGAATGCTCTTGCTTTTGCTGAGGGGCCTCTAAGCACAAACAATGTAGTGTGTGAATCATGTGCTTGGAAGGTACTTTAAATAAACTGTAAAGGAGAGATTTATTACTCCAGTAATTAACCAGAAAGAGTAAAGCAAGCAGGTATTAAATGCGAGAGATTGCATGAGGGACCGACCATTGTTCCATGTCAAAACACTAACTTAAAAGTGGTGGAAGATCCATTGAGTAAGTTCACACTGTTCCAGTTTTGAACCTGAAACTTGTAGAGCTATGAGTTTTGAAGACATAATGCCTTAATTTAAAAACAAAACAAGCAAACAAAAGGCTAAATAGTCTGACCTATTACAAAACAAGTCCATACTCAAAGGTCGGACTGAGTTCCGGAAGCGCGGGAGGAACGAGCATGGATATCCATCTTCTGAGACCAAACAGTCCTGCTTAACCCTCTGAACACCCTGCACCCCTCAGCAATGCAGTCAGGGTGAACATGTGCAGCTATGGCTGAGAAAGAGCTCATTTCCCTGACTTTGGTTGTCCACGTGAGAGAAGGGGACAATCTCCTTTAGTGAAGTCTCAGTGTTAGCTAAACAATGAACCCTATCCACCTGTAAGAATGTGCATGTGAGGCTTTTAGAAGTATATCTGCACTTTGATAAAACGGCTATTACAAATCTTACACCACAGGTCTGCAAGGTACAGTCTAGTCTCAGGCTTCTTCAGTGTTCTCTGCTCTGATCTTCCTTCAAGTGTTTGACACTGGTCTCCCTTGGTTTGTAAAGGTTCGACCTACTAATTTCATCCTATACCTAAATCAGGGAGTTAGGATTGAACATCTAATAGCCCCATGCCACAAAGAGCAGAAGCAGATGGTGCTGCACCTGTGTGAAAGTGTTGGTGATTGCAACACTATCTGCCCAACTGCTTCCTCTGAATAACAGATGGGTCACAAACAGGTTATATCAATTGACCTTTCCAGTTTCTCTTCTGTATTTGCCAGGAAATTTCCCTTTCCAGGCTCAGTTTCACAAGCATGTAATTTGATGGGGGCATGGTTGAATTGCTTGACTCCTATGGTTATATAAAAATAAAGGCTGAGAGCTCAACACAAGAGCGTGGACAATTTGGGAGGAATGGGGGGGGGAGCATCATAACATTTATTGTTAGTCCATAGTGAAAAAGAGCCCTATGAAAACCACACATGGTCTAAGTTTTGGGTGCTCCTTTCTGTGGCAATGAATATTCTGTGAAATCTCCCCACTGCCTGCATAGTCTCTGCTTTTGTGTAAACAGCACAGGGAGTGGTGTGTAGGCAGTGGTCAGTGGTAGACTGATCTAAGTTTCAGGTGTGAATATCTTTAAGGCTAGCTTCTTTCTCAACAGCTCCAACTCATTAACAGATGCTGCTCTGTTGCCTTCTCATTCACAGGTTCTTGATGTGGTTTTTGCAGCGGGACTCTTCTAAAAGGCTGCTACCTACCTGCACTGGTTCCTGCTCCCTACTGGTCCCCCTGGCCTCCTGTAGCTCACTCCCTACAGTGAGCATGAGATTAAGTAAAAATGTGGGATGCATTCTTTCCATTGCCGTAGTCAGCTGAGATATTTTGATACAAAGCAAAAATCCCCCAGGTATGCACTGTCTCATACGTACATATATTTATTAGAGTAACACAAGCTGGGGTGAAGGAGCAATTCCCAGCATGTATCTGTTCTGCAACACATACAATGATATGCAGTTGCTTTTAACAGAGTACTTGAAAGGGTTTTTAAGTTTCAGTAGTCTGCCAGGTCACATACATGCTGTATGCTTGCTGGCACCTATGCTGACAATATGCCTCTTTTTCAATGAGAATAATTTTCTTTCAAGTAGCTTTTAATTCTTCCTGGAGGTTTCTCTCTGACTTCCCATTTGTTATTTAAGATGACACTTTTTAAAATGTTTTCATTTATGTTTTGGTATGAAATTACATTATTCTCCCCTCCTTCTCCAGTTCCTATAAAGCTTGCTGTAAGATATCCAAAATTATTTATCTTGAGCCTGGAATAGATGATATTACAAATATGATGCTATGCATAAGTACTGTCAGATATTCCTTTTTTTTTCCAAGGCTTACTATTGGCTGGATTCCTTAAATAAGGTATGGAAAAGAGACCTATTCCTTCATGCAGCTTGAGACAGAAATTATGCAGCCTATTAATACCTTTTTAAAATCTATGAAAACTATGAATAAAAAAAACCCCCAAACACTGTTATACTAGGGGCAAGCAAAATTACTGTTTGCTCCCTATACCTGGGTATCTTTTTCCAGGTGCTTTAAGGACATGCAGTACCTGTCTGACTCTGTGCATTTATGACTCATTTCTGTTATATAAGAGAAAAGCAATAACTGACTTATGCCAGGCAAAAGGATGTCAGTACAGAGAATGTGCCTCTTAGATTTTAGGAGTGAGGGGAATCACATGGATGTACAACAGTAAAACCTCCTCTCCTCCTTGCTCCATGGTGCTCTAGGAAAGGCAATCTGCCAGGGAACAGTAAGGAATTTCAAGATGAAGATGCGCAATATTCTTGCAAAGCTGTCTATTTTGCAGGATACTGCTGTTCATCTGCTTTTCTGCCATGAGGACTTTGTGTTGCAACTAGAGTGGAAAGATACATTGGTGTAGTCTCATCTTTTATTTTGAGACCTGAGGTTATTTTAGAAAACAGCAATTCTAGGATAATAGCTTAAGTTAACAATATTCCTTAGCTAGATGAGCACTACCACAGCTTTAGTTAGTACATATACAGGGTTTTAAATATACTTTTGCTGATATGAATACCTTAAAATCTCTGGTACATTTTTCCTAAGCCAAAAGACACCTAGAATAAAAAGAAATCAAACTAAACAAAAGAAAGAAAACCAAAAAACAAACAGAAATACCCCAAACAAACCCCCAAACCCAGACACAGCCATCTCAAAACTTTTCAATTATGCAGGATATATTTAGAAGTCTATTGCTGATTTCATGCTTTGCAGATGGCTGTTCATATTGCAAATGCCACCAGAACAAGCTATTAGTACAATTTGAAGGATGACGTGTATTGAACAGGCTTGGCAGCAGAACGATTTTCTTCCTGTAAGTGTTCATCATTTTCCTGGGGCAATGGTATCATGAGAGAAGGGCTGAAGGTGTAGGGAAGGAGAATATGAAGAAGTCCTGTTGCTTTTTTCTGTGGCATCTTGATTTATGGGTAGAGAGAGTGTTCCCTGTCTCAGTACCAAATAGTATTTGTCAGCCCTTCAGGAGAATTACTGTTATTTTAAGCATGCTCTGATTTATTTTCATAGAAAAACTTTTGATAGATGTTTCATGCCACTGACCTTTGTAAGTAAGCACTCCATGTTTCACTGAAGCAGCAGTAAAAGCAAACCATACATAAGGAAATGCATTTCACTCATGATTCTTTGTTGCAGCACACTTCATGAGGGCATTGATCCAATGCCAAAAGAAGGGGTCGATTTAGTTTTAAATCCTTAGCCTCGTGACAGCAGTTCAGGATCTGAAGAAGGATAAGGCGTACCAGGTGCAATGGCTACAGAAACAAATTGTGTATGGATAGGCACAACCTCAAACACTTCAAAAACCACAGAGGCTTGCAAGGTAAGATGTGTAGGGCCTGGCTTCCTACGGATGATTTCCACAATATGAAGTTAAGGTGGAAGAGTAATTAATTCTGAAGTGATAGGGTCTACAGAAAGTTACATGGGAATGGTTGGTGTAGATCAAGTGTAGACAAGTGTTGTAAAAAAACCAGGCCTCTAAAACTGATGTGTCAAAGGTCTGCATGGGAAAGACTTAATTGATGGGTCCTATATGGTGCTGACAGAGATATCTAAAGACCCATATGACTTACAAAAAGTGATCGCACTAATTACTGGTTAAAGTTGCAGTGACAAAGCCCTAAAACTTTTCACTTTTTTCTTTTTCCCCCACAATCACAATATTTAAAGAATACAGTGAAAATGAAGCAGTAGTTGTTCACCATCCTACCTGCCCGTGCCTGCAGGGCAGTGGCCTGTTGCACATCCCTACCCCTCTTCTCCTACGTGAAGCAGCACCTTCTATTCCTGCAGAAGTGACTTCTGCTGTCAACAGCAGTATGCTATGTTGATATCTGGAGAGAAAAAAGCTCAATGTGTCCATTAGGATATGTTTTGTTATGGGCAAACGAACAACTGGTGAGAGGAAATGTCCTGTGGAAAAAGTTGCTGAGTGATGTAGGACGGTGAAAGGAGGCAAATGAGCAGCTGATGATTTAGAGAGAGAGCAACAAAGATGTTACAGGTTGGTTCTGGGAGTAACAAACAAAGTATTTCAAGCTAATTAGCTGAAAAAATATTGGCAGTTCTAATTTCCTGAACAATTAGGACAAATAGAAATGTCTTCTGCTTGCTCTGAAAAACATCTTTTAAAGAACATCATGTTACAAAAAGAATTAAGGATCTACAATAACAGAAATGGGAAGTGTAATAATCAGCTAATTACACCTGGACAATAGATCTAGACCTCATAAATAAGGTTTAAATAAGACTGTCTGTCTTCTGGTTGGCACTGAATGAAATCAAACCTTTTGCAAAACATGTTTTGAATGAAGGCTAATTCACTTCCATACAGTGTCTGCTTAATTTCTGAGGGAAAAAAAGAATATCATAAAAGAAAGTACCAGGGAGTTGATCTTCTAAACTGGAAAGAGAAGTGTGAAATTTCAACAGTGAAATTTCTACAGAATGCTGGTAATCCTTGGGGGAGCAGGTCTCCAGTTGGTACAAATATTCAGAACTTCATCATTCAGCTTCATTTTGTAGGTGGCTTTGCAGAAGCTGTAGGTTGCCCCTGGGCAGCCCGGATGCGAAGTCAAATTGTTCCACAAATGGTATAAATGGATAAAATCATTAGCTGTGTGTTGAGGCTGCGTGGGAGGGAAGCACTTCTTCTCTTCACAACTTAAGGGCTCGCCCCCCATTTCATTCTCAAACCCCAGAGCATCCTGATGGCAGCCTCATTATTACTTGCCGGGAAGTTAATCCTAAATGTAACTTTTGACCTCCTTGAGTGTGATCAGCTTTCTGTCCTTGCAGGACTGTCACCTCTGTCACTGTGAAGCAAGTGGAAAGCAGAGTGATGCACGTGGCTCTCTGTGCCATATCAGTGCTACCAGCACTGCTCAGAGGCCCTGTACTAGGCTGTTTCCCTCTTTTTAAATTAATCATTTTAGGTTAAGCTTTGCCAGACTGAGTTCCTGGGATAGGTCTTGTTTTTCACCTTTGAACAATAACAGAACTGGCGCACTACCAGGAAGGGCAGTGGCTGGGGTGGGTAGGAAGGAAAGAATCCTATAGGAAATAATTGTGTAGGAGGCTTTTAAGTATGTGGAAGTAGAAAATAAGAGCCAGGACTTATATAGATTTGTGATGAGTACATATGTTCAGCTGTAAGTGATATCTGCATAGAAAATTGATCTATTTTTAGTTGGCAGGCTTTGAATGACCGTTCTAATTTGCTATTTTTGTTTTTCCCAAATGTATTAATCCCTGCAGGTGAGTCTAAACTGGAAGATTAAATGTGAGCAATTTAGAGTGATGGGGAAAATTCAGGCTGCAAATCCCAACCCAGGATTCATGCTCATCTCTGGTATGTGTGAGACTCTGAGAGATAAAATCACCTGGCGATTTGAACTTTGCTGGAAAACTGGATGACTGCCCAGGAGTAGGGATCGGATGGAGGAAATGAGACCTGTGATTCTTGCACAACTCAGGTACTCACAAGGACTGCATTTTCTCTAGCTGTAGAAACAACAAAATGTCCTGACTTCCCAAACCCTTGTAATTCTCTGCCCAGTTGAGGAATAACTTTTTCTGTCTATCCAGAGTGGGCAGACTACTGCCAGCAGATGTTATTTGGGAGGAAGGGAAGGTCTATGGAAGTCAATGACTGACATTGCAACTTTTCCTTATTTCTAAGGTTCTGTGTTTCCTCAGAAGCACAGATGGGGGCAGAGGAGAAAGGGAAAGCTTTTTCACTATGTGGATTACCAGTGAAGCAAAGGGCTGAGTGTCTTAAATGCACTTCTGAGAAGAGAAAGTAAAATTACTGACAACCTTTGGGTTTTTCTTCAGGAGACAAGGGCAAATTTCATTTGTTAAAGAGCTTATTAGCACTTTCTCTGACCAGATTGACACTTTCTCTATTCTTAGAAGCTGCTGGAGTGCTTGAGGATAATTTTCGGTCCTTGCAAGATGAGAATGACTGGTAACTTGCTAGCCTTTATTTAATTTTTAAAAATATGGTTGTTCAAACAGTGCCTTTTGAGGGCTGTGAGAGGTTGTCATGTAATTGTAGTCAGAAATAGAGCACTACCTAAACAGTAAGAGAGGCAAAAATAGGCCTTAAGGAACAGTGCCAGAAATGGAAGTTATTACGCAGGACATCTACCTGTTTTTGAACTGTTGGTTTTCTGGTTGTATGGTGTTACACGCTTGCACAGCAGATCCTATTCTAGAGGCTCTCTTTGTGGCTGTTTTCTGATGTGGATGTGTGTCTCATATTCACCTATGCATAAATTCTGGGGGCCTTTGAGAATAAGGAGGCAGTGCCTACCTTAGCCTGACTTAGCAGCTCTTGGGGCTCCATGTGAAGGACACGGCGTTGCTACAGACAGCTCAGCTGTGTTCTTGGAAGTCTTTCCAGCCTTCAGTTTCGCTATTTTTTTCTTTTTTTCTTCCAGCTTTTCTACATTTTTTTTTCTCTGCAATTCAGCTAATCATCTCTGGCTCTAGAGCTTGGCACAAAGGCCTTTATCCCACTGCTGAAGTGGTGTGTTGTGAGGTGCACTGTGATACTCTGCTAGGGAAAAGGGATCTTTGATGATATCAAAGAATTTTTACGAAGCAACACCACAAAGATTGTGTTGTTTGTACTGCTATTGGCAGGAATATCTGTAACAAAGGAGCATATGAGCTCAGTTATCCTTCAGATCTGAAAGAGGAGCAGCAAACCTCAAAGCTGAAAGCAGGGTGAGGCAGTAAGCTTGATCTGATTCACAAAAGAACAGTGTAGTTACTTTCTGAATTCTGGGGCACACTTGATCTTTCCTTCCTTGATTCTCAGGACACCATAAGTTATGCTCTACCTCTGGAATCTTGTGCTTCATACACACATGTCAGGATTTTGTCTGTCACCTTAGCAAGAGTGATTTATTTTGTCTCCCATTCCTTGTCCCCCTCTCCCACAGACCATGGGACTGGGCCAGTCAGCCAACACCAGTAATTAATAGTAAATAACAGATCCTCAGTGCAGTTATTTCATGATCTGTTTGCACAGACTGGTCCCTGAACAACGGCAAATAGAAGGAGTACATATCTTGAACTGTTTACTCTCAATTTATGAGCAGCAATGAAGTGACTACTTATTTATGAAAGTAGTGCAGTGCACAAATGAAAAAGGTAAGAAAGCAATTAAAGGGATGGTTTAGTCTAGCTGGTGGCTAACACTACATTAAAACAGGTAATTATTTGTAATGTACTGTGGCTGCATATGTGTATTAATTTTTTAACCTCTTAAAGGTTAGAGATTCTTACAGCTCTTTTCTGCTGTCACTTACGTAGAGGCTTCAAGACAGACTAACCCTAAACCGTTCTGTGCTGTTTTCAGAAAATAGCCAGAAGTGACAGAGCCTGCCAAATCTTTCCTTTTCCTTGAAAGCACAGTTGTCTTGAGGGAGTGCTGCTTTGCAAGGACTTTTGCAACCTTTGTTTTCGACTCCTCTGGAATGTGACACATTGTTATCGCACTTGCCTAAGAAGGCTTTGGTTGCAGGTTTATCATATACTCCAGGCTCATGAACTATTTCCCTGGGGACCACACTGCATTCTTGATTTGCGTGGCGTCTAGTGGCCAGCCAGCACCATTCAATTCCTGTCCTCTTGGCATCCTGTCTTAGAAAATGACCTTCTATTCTCCCTCAGTATCTCCAAGCTGCTATTGAAAAAGTGCCTGCTGTTCAGGAAGACCCACAGGCGAGTCTGGCAAGAGAAAACAGCATTTGAGTCTAGGAAGTTTCAGTGATGCATATACACACACACACACAAACACACAGTCATCTCAGGAAAAGCTGAGCTGTTTATGTTCCTGTCTTTGAAATGATGAAGAATACAGAAAAATTCCAAATATGTACAGTATGAAACAGGTGCAGAGCAGCCCAGCGACAAACAAAGGGCAACGCAGAAAACCCCAACTTTCAAAACAGGGGCTGAGTTTGTGCTTTACAAAGTGCTAATTCATAAGTTATTTCCAACATACAGCTGGGCAGATGCCAGGTTTTCTTTGATTCTGCCTTTTTCTTCTTTTTTTTTAAAGAACTCAGTTTTGAGAGAAAAACAATAAATAATCCCTTTTTAGGAATTCATTGCCAAACCATGTTGCAGCTCTCACATGGTAATAATGTAGACATTAAGGCATTTGTACACTTGGCAGGATCCCCCTAGAACATCATTTTTAATCCAGTATGCACTTAATCAATTATCTTAGTTGAGGACACAGTAAAGCTGTTACATTTTTGGAAACAGGTGCCCACTATCTCCTCTCCACCAAGTAATGACCTTCTAAAAATCACATTTAGCTGACAGGAAAAGCTCTTCTTTCCTTAACTACCTCAGAAAAAAATGTCAATTGTAATATGTTTATTTTTAATCAATGAGAATTTTCATAACAACATGAAAAAACATTTCTTTCATCTTACATTCATTAAACTGTCATTCCAAATTTTAACAACACATCCCTAATTGAGAAAATGGAGCAATATGTTCCTGATTTATATTGTAGCAGTCCCTTGTAGATCTTACCATTTCCAATTTAGCAAGATGGGTAAATGCATATTCAGCTGCACACATGCTGTTTTCAACGAGTTAAAGGTGGGGCACACACTTAAGTTCCTTGCTGATAAGCATCTGTCGTGTGCAGTCCACGCAATTTGATATTTTTAACAAACACAGCCAAGCTACATTCTAGAAGAGCATTGCTCATATGGGAAGCCAGTCTGTAGGGAGGAGTAATTTATTCCACCTATTGCAGTCCTAGCTGGGCTCCATATCTGGGGTTAGAGGCCCTGCTAAGTAGTGACCCTAAAAGAGCATGGTTGAGTAGGTCTCTGACTGCAGCCCTTTCACCCACCTGGAGGACAAAGGGAGTTCTGAGGCACAGAAACAGGTGCCTCTGGCATGGCTGTGTCTCCCCTGAGTGTCCCAAAGGTGAGCAGCTCCCGATGCTGGA
>QWTY01030142.1:0-15744 GCA_008033365.1 Pseudorectes ferrugineus | reverse complement strand
CGGCGCCGCCGCGGCGCGGAACAAAGAGCCCCGGGCCGGGCCGGGCCCCGGCGGAGGGGCAGCGCCCCTCGGGCACCGCCGGGTGGAGGGGGCGGCGGCCGCCCCGGCCATGCAGCTGCCGGGAGGGGAGGAGCGGAGCGGGCGGTGGCGCCCCGGAGGGGGCAGCGCCCGGAGGGAGGGGGGGGAGGTCTGGCAGTGCCGGCAGCCTCCGAGCGGGGCAGGGGCGCGGCGGGGCCGTGCCCGGGGCCGGCAGCCGCGGCGGTCGCCCGGGAGGGGCTGGACCGCGTTTCATGCGAGCAGGAGCCTCTCCCCGCCGAGCGGCCTCCCGTCCGCCCTCCGGTGCCCAGCGCTGCCTGCAGAGCCGCGGCAGCACCGGGGAGTGACTCGGCGAGGGGAGGAGAAGAGGAGGAAAAGAAATCGGATTGCCGTAAGGATTAGGAAGTGGGGTGGGGAGGCGAAGCTCTCTCCCTCCCTCCCTCCCGCCCCGCACACGTTTGTGAAGCTTTTCAGAGTTATCCTTCAGCATCAGTGGTACCGGCGGGCGAGCCCGGGGGAGCCGCGACAGCGGAAGGTGCTCGGCAAACTGCAAGAGCGATCAGAGGGAGCGGAGTGGCCCGGGCCGGCGGACCCTACCCCTGCCCTTACCCCGGCCCCTGCCCGCGCCCGCGGGGCACCGCATTTCCCGGCTCCGGTGGTTTTTATGTATATCTTTTTTTTTTTTTTTTACGTTTTTACGTTTTTACTGCTCCTCTCGGAGGACAGGATTTGGAGCATTAAGGGCGGGCGTGCTGCCGGACCGCCTGCCCTGAACGTGCGAGGTGGGGAGAGAGGAAGGGAGAGATGCCTCTGATTAGAGGGAAAGTCGTGCTCATCCTCGGATTCGTCTTCCTGACAACTTTCCTGGCTGCGGTGAGAGGGCTACCCGTGAGGGGGAAACAGCGCAGCAATAGCCCGAAGGAGAGGAGCTCCAAGCTGGCGGAGGTAGGGCGATCTTTGGGGAAATACGGAGAACCGGGAGGGTGCTAGGGCGAGCTCTTCCTCAGCCTCTGCACCCCCTCCCGTGCCCGGGAAAGCTGAGGGGAACAGCCGGCCACCTGAGCGGTCACTGGGGCTCTCTCGGAGATGGTTATGCATCTCGGACGGGAGCAGCATCCAACACGTGTCCCGCGGCCCGGCTGCCCAGAGCTCCGGGGAGAGAAGCAGCAGCGGCGAGAAGCAGGGTTTGGAGGCCCCCTCTTATGGGCTGTTTCCTCACTCGCTGAGGGTCAGAGCCCTTTCCCGGCATGCGGGATTCTCGGGCAGCCTCAGGTCTTCGCACTGCACAGAGGCTGACGGAAAGGGGATGCTTTAGGCTTTCCGAGTTCGGGGCCGAGTGCCGTGACCCGGTGCCCGGGAAGATCCGTTGCCCCCGGCGCCCAGCACCCCAGGTGGGAGAGAGGGGTCCGGCCGCAGTCACAGTAGCAGTTGGTGCCTCGCCAGGAATGCCGAATCTCCTCTACCAGAAACCTAAGACACGATGGATTTCAGCCACCATCTCTCCTCCCCTCCCCTCCCCTCCCCTCCCCGCCGAAACGCCCCTGGGGCAGGTTCCGGAGCGGCCATGCTCCCTTCTCATGCCGGCAACCTGCGCCCCCGCAGTGTCCCCCGGGGCAGGCGGCCTTGGGAGCCCCTCGGCCGGGAGGGGGGATGTCCCGGGGCTGCGCCTCGCACTCCTCTGAGCGCCGGATCCTGTCCCGCGCTCGCTGCCGAGCGCCCATTGTGGAAGGGGAAACTTCAGCAGGCAATGAGGGACTGGTCAGACTGGGAGCCAACTGGTGGGACCTGATGGGGATGACAGGAATGGAATGGGAAAGAAACTACCGGGAGAGCGGGTGGTAAGAAAGACTATCGGATGGTTAAAACAAGCTGTTTCCATCTTGAAATTGTTCTCTGGAGGAAAAGTCATTCAGGCAGCAGAGCTGTGTTTAAAAAGTACTCTTTTAAAGAATGCTACTGCTAAAAGTAGGTGAAAGGAATGATTGAGAAAAGTGGTGAGAGGAGGAATTTGAGCAGGACAGGGTAAGAGCAGCTCAGTCCTCGCCAGTGATACACAGCAGTATGGAAAGCAACAGGTTTGATCTTCAGTGTCAGTCAGACTGGCAGAGGAGGTGCGAAGTGATGGGAATATACTTTATTGCAAGTAAATGCCAAAACAGGGTCTGATCTGTGGAGGAGTCATGCTGGCAGCTCCTGTCAGATGCACTAAACTCCATTCCAGCATGAAGTCCAGGGCACAAGTGTGAGAAGGGAATCTGCCACATGGAATGCTTGGCCAAGGGGCAAGAGAGGGCACAGGCTGCATGCAGCCAAGTACCACTAGTCAAGCCTGGTGATGGTTTTGAGTGGAGCATGGACTGAGCAGATGCAAGAACTGCTGGGGATGATGTGCTATAGTGCTGGTGCTGTTCTTTGCGAGTGAAACTTCAGCCATAGATGTAGATGCTGCTTCAATTGCCAGATAAATGCCAGGCAGAATGCCCTCAGGCTCCGGCTGCAGGAGGAGTAGGGATTTACACTTGAAATCCAGGAGGGTGTTGCAGTCCTGTGGCAGGGACCAAGGATAGGGACAAGCTGTCTGTTAGGAAGCTGTGCATGTCCCCACCACGGGACCCTGCAGCACAGTCCCAGGCTCCTTTTTATCTGACATCTAAAATACATGGGAGAGCGTGTGAGCTGCTGTCAGTCGCGGTTTGTGAATGGCTGTGAATGGGGAGCGTTGTGCGGCCAGCCAAAGATCACATTCGGCACTTACACAGCGCAGCCTCTGTCCCCGGGACCTTTGCTTCTTGCAGAAATACAAACATACAACAAGGTTATAGGCAAAGGTTTGAGGGTGGAGGTTAGGAGCAAGGAGGAAGTTGAAGAATGGATTCCTCTGGCAGTCTGTTGGTGCTCCTGCGTGCACCCTGCATCCCTCAGAGTACTGGCGGCACGGTTCTCATGGCAGGGAGGAAGCAGTAGGTATTCGCATGTGTCTTCTAGGTGCGTTTTGGGATGAAATCCTCTGTTTCTGGTGCATGCAGGGGACAATTTAGAGTAGTCATGCCCAGCTGTTTGAACTAAAGCAGAGAGCAAAAGCACAGCAGCATGGTGGTTAAAAAAAACCCAGAGTGATTTTGGGTCATACACACAGATGGTTCCTGTTGCAGCACTGATACGTCCTGTCTCTATGGCAGCAGGGCAGCCACAGCTGGAGTATTGGTTACACTATGGGTAATGCCCTACAGATGTGGGCAGAATGAAGGGGGCTGTGAGGAGAAAAATAGAAATGACAGAGCAGAGCAGATAGACAATCAAAACCATTAAACAATTACATAACTTGGATTTATTTTAATTTAACAACTTTGTTTAAAGCAAACATTTTTCCTTGGTTTAGAATTGAATGGGAATTTTTGTAATCTGTGCTGAGCCTTAGAGTTGCACTCCTATACTAAAATAATTTAGAAAAATTAAAACAAACAAGTTTCCCAGTACATTTTTTGAGATAGAAAGTCTTCTTCTTATTGTAGGAAGGATGGCGGGAACACATGCTTTATTTTTGGGTGCTAGCCTTATTGGTGTGTCCAAAGTCCTGTACCTCAGTCAGGATCCATTATTTCTAGCCATTGCCAAAGGAACAAGTACTTGCATTTACATTATCTCAGCAATGACACTAGTCAGCAAAGCTTTGCCTGAATTATACTGTGCTCAGCATAAGCAACAGATGTAGTGAGAATATTTTGCTATTTCTTCAGTCTATTTGATTAGAAGTTGAAATGGCAGAATGAGAAAGTTGAAAGGCAGTTTTCTTTCCAAACTGTGACTTAAATCTAACAAGAGAGGTACCTGCTCATTTGGAGGTTTGTTTGTGATGTTTGGGAAGGCAGGTGGGTTCAGAAACAGCAGACAGGTGTACAGCAAGAGTTTTAGAAAGGCTTTTGCAGGTTGGATACATCATACTTTGATGTGGGCAGAAATGTGGCAGGATGGAGCACTGACCGCTAAGTGGCTCTTCACATTTGGGTAACTTAATAGTTGGAAAAGCTTGTGTCCCTTGTGGAGACAAGATACAGCTCATCACATCACTTAATGGTTTATTTATTTATGAAGTCAGGAGGTTTAAATGAAAAATATGTTTTGATAAACTCACTGGATTTCAAAATATTGGCTCTGAACATAGTTAATAGATGTTTGGATTCTTTCCAGCTGATACCAATCAGTTCCGGTGCTCTTCTGGTAAACAGAAAACAGCCACAGTCCTAACATGCTGCAAATGTAAACATTAGGAGTGATTAGATCTGTATGAACCCACACAAGAGCTTCAGTAGTTGTGCATAGGAATAACAGTGCCAGCAGGAATGGTGATGGGGGTGTTGGAGCATCCTGGCACTGACGGGGTGAGGCAGAGCAAGCCAGCAGTGTTCTATGGAGGGTCCAGCTCTGGTGGGCTTGGTGGGTGCTCTTTTGCAGGAGGGAACCACTCAGAGAGCGGCCCAAGAGAAACGTCAGCAAACTCCCCAAAGCACCTGGGGTTTTACTGCAGGGCTGGGACAGGGGTCAAATCCAGGCTGGAACTTGCTGTTGGATTTCCCCTGGTCTGAGGCTGTGAGCAAAGCAAATCTGGCATCTGCGATAAGAGATAATGGAAGGCAACAAAAGAAATAAGCATAGCATAAAGGCTGAGTTGGCTGCAAATCAGTGGATTTGTGCAGCACCTGATATGACTGGCTCCTGGCCCCTGAGAAATAAGGAAACACGTAACAACACTACACATTATTTACTGGTTAAACCACACAGTGAGAATAGCAGTGGGAAACTGCATGTAAAACTGAAAGTCTACACCTGATTGAAAATCATTGGTAGAAGTCTTGATTGAAATCAATCTGCCCTGTGCATAAGAGCATGTGAGTGCTTAAAAATTAAATGTATAGCAGTGCTGTGATGCCTGGCTGGAGATATCAGCAGACAGAGAGTGAAGGAGCTCCAAGGTGACGTGGTGTGGCTGTACTAGGTAAGAAAAGTGAAAAATATACCAGCTGGGCTTGAATGGAGTTTGTCAGAAGACTGTAAGTCGGGGTAGCCCTGTCATTTGGGAGCCCTAATACAGCCTAGACACATTGGTTTGGGGAGACCACTGGGGTGATGTGCTGCACAGGCACAGAGGTCTGCGGGAGCCTGCCCTGTGCCTCCCCCCAGCTCTTGATCCCTCTTGACTCCTCTAGGGCTCTGGCCAAGAAGAGGATCTCAGTTTCCCTAGAGCCGTCTCACCCTGCCTGTGGATCCCCAGCTTGTGTTGTCACCCATGTCTGCCCTGCGGGGAGCACCTTGCCGGGCGGAGAGCCCCGCTGGGGTACGAGTGGGCAGCTGGGTCGGTGCTGGCTGCCTGCACAGCCAGATCCCCGCCGCCACTGCGGGCTGTGTCAGTAGCAGAGTCATTTTGCCTGAGGATGTGCTTTTTACCTTTTCATTTCTTCAGCAATTAAGCGTTCTTGTCCCTGGCTTTGTCCTTGGCGGAGGTCGGATTTGTGGGTACAAAACGTTCACTGAAGCATCCTTCCGCTCTGAAAGGGGCTCTTTGTGCGCAGGGAGGTACTTCGCCCTTTGTAGCAAATTTCCTTTTGAGAAGTGCCAAATTATCTTAGTCAACACAGTTGAAAACCCTCCCGCCCTGGGGCTGAGACAGCAGCAGAAACAAAGGAGAGCCGGGTGTAGGGAAGCTGCCCAACAAGGGGGCTTCTTCCATTTTCACTGCACAAATAGGTCTGCTGCGTTCCCATTGTTATAATCAAAGGGGTTCCTGTAAAAGGCACATGTAAGGGGAAGAGATTAGGCATAAATCGCCCCACAGGGTATTGGCCTGCACTCTCTCTGGGTTCCCAAAATGGTCCAACTCGTGCAGACCCTTTCCTCAAAGACAGGCAAGCTGCGGAACTCATCCTGCCTCCAACCATGATCTTTCCCAGACCAGTGGGGTGATAGAGGGAGTGTGCTAGAGATTAATTCCTGCTTTCCTCTTGTCAGTGTCTTTGGGGTAGGGAGTGCAAACTGGTCCACAGGAGCAGTAAGTACTCTTCCTCTCAGAATAATCCTCAAAACAAGAAGCCTGATACTTCCCATAGGGAAGCCTGGGGACAGTCTGAGCTGCAGACAGGCCAGCAAGGTGTACCCGTGCTGTCCAGCTCCTTCAAAGCAAATGTTATCAGCCAGAGGCTCAGGTTTTGTATAATATACTGGAGCAAGGAAGAGACTGCAGCATATTTCAGTGTTAAATTGTTTTTGTTTCAGACAGAAGCTTGCAAAAGTGCAGTGTAAGGATAATTTTTTTTGTTTGTTTGTTTGTTTCGGTAGAGTGTTTTTGCAAGGAACCTTCATTGGGCAGCCTGATGCTTTTATGTGGCCAGCTGTAAAAGTCAGCCTGCATGGTGTTGCTTCCAAGCAATTCAGTTGCTCCATGTTCCTTCTGTGTAGGGACTCCGGGGGCTTGTCTGAGCAGCTGTTTGAGATGTACTTTCATCTCAGTACTTATGAGATGAAGACAGCAAAAATATGGTGACCTACCTGCCTCTGAGTCCTGGGTGGCCCTTGGCATGAAGGGCACCAATGCCTCTTGGGGTTCAGGTTGGTTTAGTCTCCAGGGCAAGGATACAACTTCAAAGGGAACAAAATGCAGTAAATTGCTGCCTTCTGCTGTCCCTTGGCACCACAAGATGGGCACAAGGTAGAGACCTGGCTGCAGACGGCCAGGAAACACCCATGCATGCAGGGACGAGGTGGTGAGGCGTGGGTTTATCTTGGATTAGGAGCTGATGGTTGGCCTGCTCTGTCAGGGTCTTATCTAGCACTCAGGACTTGGGCTGCAAGGCAGGTGTGGGAACATGTCCCAGACCAAGGGAGCTGCTACCACGCAGGGCTCAACAGGAGGCTGGCACATGGCATGGGTACAGTGCCTGTCAGGTGAGCCACCTTCCATCCCAGCCTTGGCAGCCCTAGCCTAGGGTGAGCAAGGCAGCCGCGGCTCTCTCCCAGGAGCTGAGCCCCAGGCCCCTGCTGGCTGAGGAGGCACTATTTGCTGGATGGCCTGGAGGTGCTGCGGGAGGTGCCCCACGTGGAAAATCAACATCTCTTTGCCTCCCTGGGGTGTCCTCTCTTCCTTACCGCTTTAGCACTCCATCCTGCTGCCCTCCCTGCCCTCCCCTTCACCTGCAGCCATTCCCACAGCCAAAATCACAGGGAACGCCAGCTACACTGTGCTGTACCATGCAGCACCTCCATCATGTACAGATCTCTTCATGTATGCAGTTCCCAACACCTTCCTCTCTGGAGACAGTGTGGTTTTATTACATGCTAAGGCTGCTGGCTCCTTAAAAGTCAAAGCTGGCTGGAGAGGGGAGTTGAGCTTGACCCCAGGCTGGGGAGCTGCAGCCAAGCACCTGGGGCAGGGGAGGGAGAGTCATCCCAGCTTTGCCCCTTCAGGAAGACAAGATGCAGCCTCCCTGCCTGGATCCCTTCCTGTGCAGGGCATGGAGATGCTCCAAGTCTGGCTCAGGTGCCCATTTTGTCCGTTGTTGAAGGGATCCCTGATGGATTTGCATTTGTTTGGTTGGCTGCATTCCTTGCCCCACTGCTTGCATGGAGGGGCAGCCTGTGCACCCTGCGTGGGACAAGGGGAGCAGGTGCCCCCTGCACTCCCTCCTGCCCTGTGATCCCCTCTCCCACCTCTTCTAGCAGGCCGGGGGAGGCTGGTGTTGATTTGGTCCTGTCAGTTTCTACACCTGCTTTGCGATATTTGGGCTTTTCTTCCTTTTGCAGTTTTGCCTGGGCTGTGGCAGGCAAGGAAGCCGCAGCTGGAGCAGTGGGAGAGTTACGGTGTGCAGACTAGCAAATGCAGATCATTAGCTGGAACAAGTTAATGGTTGCTGAAGCACGTGGGGTTTAGAGCTGGAACAAGTTAGCAGCGACTCCCTCTGATGCATTAGGAGCTTATGTGTATTACTGCTCAGCTGTGTTAACAGAAACCATGTGCCCCAGCAGGAGCATTTGCCAGAGAGCAGCAGAGGGTGTGGATGTGTGTCTGCTCATCTCTCTGGGGGACCTCTCCATGCAGTCTCTGCAGGGGCCTTTCTCCCATACCATGACTGCAGCAGAAGTCTCAGGGTCTTCAAGTAATGGGTGCCTTGCCACCAGCTGGTGTCCTTGCAGCAGGCACCACCGTCAAGAATTGGCCCTTGGGGCCTGTGCCCTTGGACAGACTCCTTTGCAAGGACAGCCCCATCTGCTGTGCTGGGATGTATCAGCAGAGCCAACTGTATGCTCCAGCTTCTCCACTACAGGCCTGTGTGGTTCATCTGTGTAGAAGGCAGACCAGTCCCTCCTTTGGGGCAGGTGGGGAGGAGAAACTGAGCTGTGGTGAACCTTCTCGAGAGTCTTCTCCAAGTACAACATGGGAGACCCGCATGTATTCCTGGCCTTGCTGCAGGGTACCTGAGGAGCATGTCATTTTCTTTGTCTGAAAAATGGGAGACAAAGAAATTTGTCTCAGTGTTAAAGAGGGAAAAGATATTTATGGTAGAGAAGCATCTGCCAGTGAAATGACGATGATCTGCATGAGGAGGGCAACAGTGTGGCATGATGAGGTGAAAGGCCACGAGGCTGCTACTTCTCCTCCTTGTGTCACAAGTGATCTGGGGTGGGAGGATGCCATGGGCAAGTTACTCATGAGCACACCCACAGGAGAGCTGACTGCGGTGAGAGGGGCTGGGCTGTGCCAACGGGATGCATGGTGAGGAGCATTCTCAGTAGCCTGGACAACCTCCTCACTTCTGGTCTTGCACAAAGTCAGCTATGCTGTGTCCTTGCTCGTCATGGTGCTGTGTGCTGCTGCTTCTCTGTGCTGTGGTGTCTTCTGCTCCAGGGCTGGCTCTGCCTCAGGGGCAACTGAGTCACCGACCTTGGAAAGAGTTTTGAGATTACAGTTGTCGCAACTGTGAGACATGAAAATAAATGAGAAACATGAGGAAGCCTTTGATGCTGCCTCCTGCAGCTCCCTGCCCAAGACAGTTGGGATGAAGCTAGTTAGAAAAGAAAGTGATACCATATGATCTAAAGTATTTTGATAACTGCATGAAAATTATAATCATGAGGGTGTAATAATTATCTGCACAGCCCACAGTTTGCTGCTGGCTCCTGCTGGTCTGTCATAAACAGGATCTGCCCACGTAAGCATGATAACCAAGTGCCTTGTCTGTTCCATGAGCACTTGTAGAACTCTCCTAAAACCTAAAGGGAGTCTTTACTAAAAGAAAAGAACAAACCAACAAAAACAAATAAACAAACTAATAACCCCCCCTTAAAGCATCCATGTAAATTGATCCTGAGGTGGACTGGATAGTACAGCAGTTGGAAAGTCATGGTTCTGCTCTTCATCTGTGCCACAGCCCCTTTGCGGGCAGGAGTGTAACCCAGGGCACAAGAAGAGGGAGGCAACTGGAGGTGTTAACTTCTTTAAATTACCTCTGGCAGATCTTCCAGAGCTCACATGTCAAAATCCTGACTGATAGCTCCTGCTAAGCCACCTGCCTGTAAGTCTAAATGTGTTATGTCTGATGACTGCGATTGTGGCTCAGAAGGTCTTAAAGACAGTAACAGGAACTGAGGGGCATCTTTGCCTTCCCTGTTATCTCATAGGTACCCACCCAGCTCTTGACACCTCTAGAAGCTGCTGTGCTCTGTCACGGCTCTGGGAAATCCCTTAAGTGGGTGATGAGCTGATGGCTGGCAGAGGTCACTTGTCTAATGTGCATCCCATGGATTTTCCATCTGGCTGAAACACTGCCAGTAGACAGGTTAGGTGCTGGTGGATGGGTTATGAGCCAGGAGGATCAAACTACAGCCCTCAGGAGGCTGTGGTGGATTCAGCTGGCTGAGCTAAAAAAGCCCTTTATTTGAGCAGTGGCTCATAGAGGAGAAAGCATGCACTGTGGGAGGGAGGCATCATGGCACACTGCATTTGTTCCTGGTGATTACCCTGCTGTTCAACCTTACTTTATTTTAAAGAGACAACAGTGTTACCTGTTAGCAGTAGAAGAACCTTCCTTTCCCCCAGTCCCACCAGCAAAAATTGTCATGAGCCTTTCTGCAAACTGCAGCCCCAGAGCTAACCCCAGACATGCTGGGCTTCCTTCTAATGCAACCAACCAGCCTTCTCTACTTCCATGGCTTTATAGTGTGGCTTTATAGTAAAATCCTGCTCTGGAATTGTTCCTGCCCAGTTTCAGTCCAAAGATAATTTTTTTTAATACTTTCTCCAGATCCTTGCAGCTCATTTAGGTAAATATAAAAAGAAAAGTTTTATGGTAAAAAAAAAAAAAGAAAAAAAAATTTTTACTTGACTAATTCATAAGTGGGCAAGTTTGCAACAGACTGCAGGACAGATTTTAAAATACTGTTGGAGCGAGCTTGGGGGAAAGAGAAGGAAGGTCTATTCAGGAAAAGATCAATAGTTCTTCTGGTGGTTTCTTGTTTCAATACAGCATGGTAAAACTGTTCAAAGGAAACCTAACACAAGCAGTAATGATTAAGCAACAAAAGCCCCCATTCCTTATAATTATAGCTCAGTGTGATACCGGCCTTTAGCAAATACGTCATTTTCTTCACTGCAGTGTTAACAAGCCCAAAGCACAGCCTGAATGTTGCCTCTGATCCGACTGCCGTGTGCACAGGTTTCTTTGGTTCAAGTCGAATGAGTTTATGTGCTCTATAATTGGCTTGGGATAGGTGTGGGTAGAAGCTGCATCCTCTGAGCTTGTCCTATGCTGGTGACTTGCTTGCTCCACTGGCTGCTGATGCACAAGCTCCAGCAGTGCTTCACTGCCAGGGGAGTTCTCTCAAATGTCCTTGGATTGGTTTAACCCCATGATGCGGGGCAGCTCTGCTCAGCAGTGTATGTAGTTACAAAGAGCACTGCTGCTGGGTGCTCTGGCAACTTGCAGTGCCTACAGAGATGCTGAGGGACATGCTGGAGGGACAAGTATTTGTGGTTGTGTAAGTGGCAGTGTAGTGGTGTCCCTGGTTGCCAAAGTGCAGTACAGCACAGGAACTAGTCTGTTGATGTTTTCAGGTTTTAAACTGCTGTAGGATCTGAAATGTCATGTCTCTAATAATTTTTAGGTAAGAGCTGCAGCACATGAACATTGGTCATTTGCTTTCTTAACCCAGATTTAGTTCAAAGCCTTAGAGACATTTCTAGCAAAATCACAAATTTTAAGAGCAGAAGAAATTACTAGAGCCTTGAATTTCTTCCCCAGTGCAGTTGCAGTACTCATGTGCTGAGCCCGGTGATGTGGGTTTGACAGTCTCCACCAGAGAAGTCATCATTTTTCTTGTTAATTGTTCCTGTAGTTAATTACCTGTGGCATTAAAAGCACGATCCTTATTCCTCAGTTAAATTTGTCTGGCTTTGACTTGGGCACATTGCTTCCTACTATGTGTTTCTGTTCTGGATTATAGAGTCTCTGGTGCCTGATGGATTACTGCCTTAAAGAACTGGAAAACCAAGTCATTGCTTTCTTTTTTCAGCATGACAAACAAATTGAATTGTACAAATCTTTCACTCGAAAAGTCTTTCCATCCCTTGAAATGTTTTTGTGGCTGCTCTCTTCATCATCTCCAGATTTTCAAGCAATTCTAATAGAGATATATGAACTAGAAATGGAAAAATGTCAGCCTTTAGTCTCTAGAGCAATGATGTGTGGCCTTTCCCCACACCTTTTCCACACACCTTGTTGCCCGTGTTATGTACTAAGTAGGCATGACACTAGGGTGAATTGCTAACAAGTTACTTCCCCTTCCAAACATCTCTTCTAAGTTTGTGCCTTGGGGTGTTTAGGTGGTCAATCCTACATGTGGATGCCTGCCTGGACTATGTGGGAAGGGCTCCTGGACTGGTAGGTAGGCAGGTGTGATCCTGCTTATAGCCTTCAGTCAAAACATGATCTTCACAAATGGAAAGTGCATGCTCTTTCCTGAGTGCTGCCCCAGAGCTTCTCTCAGGTTCCTGCTGGGGGAATCCTTATTCCCAGGCAGGTAGGATATGCCAAGTGTATGAAGGAGCAGCTGTGGCAACTCCTTGTTCAGCTTTTTCCTTTGCTTGGTGCTGGCTGGTCGCTGGAGAAGGCTGGAGCTCAGCTGCCAGACATCGATGGCTTCCCAGCATTGCACTCTGCTTCTGTGGGGTGGTGGCAAGTGTTCTTCCACGGTGGTGGAAGGAGAAGGGAGCTGCTGATGACCAGCTCTGCAATGGTTTGCAGCCTTTCTCCTGTGCTCTATAGAGAGCAGGGGAATAGTGTTCCCTCTGGACAAGCAAAGTCTTCTCTTCCCTTAGCCCACTGCAGTGGCTTAGCTCCAGCCTTTATGGCTTTATCCAGCTGCTCCTTGGACAGTGCAGAGGAGAGGGTGGGTGTCACACAGCAGGAGTGCAGACCTCTAGGGCAGCTGCTTGTGTGGCTGTCAGGGGACCCTTGATGACTTGGAGAAGACACATCTGATGCCATAGATGCTCTGACCTGGAGGGAGCACTGGGCCTCCTAAGAGCTTTTTAAATCCATGGATTGATTGTCTGGGACAAGGCACTGAGCCTTACTCGGGAGGGACATCTGATGCAGGGACAAATTTTAACCCAGCAAAGCTTCAGAGCGATGCAGATGTCAACAGGAGGGAGGCGTTGGGTGGTTCACTGTAGTGCTGAATGGGTGCTGAAGGGCTCTGGGCCATCCAGGGCAGCCACCCCTGTCATCCTTATGCCTCCAGAGTATCTGGGAGCTGAGGGAGTTCTGTTTGCCCTGCAACACTCTTGCAGCCAGTTCTCCTGGAGCAGTTTTACATTTTCCCTGTGGGAACAGTACTCTGAATTTCTTGAGCTTGTTTGGGCGTAAAATCTGAATTAG
Source organism: Pseudorectes ferrugineus (assembly GCA_008033365.1). Lineage (NCBI taxonomy): Eukaryota > Metazoa > Chordata > Aves > Passeriformes > Pseudorectes > Pseudorectes ferrugineus. Next base: position 2,785 of record QWTY01030142.1, on the reverse strand, counting down.
GCATTGAGTGTAAATTTGGAGACTTTGAGTCTGTTCCTGCCTTGCTTGCTCTGGTGTCCTTGGGTGAGCTCAGATCTTGTTGCTAGAGGAGACCTCCCTTTCCATGTGTATTAAATTTGGGTTGTCTGTGAAACGAGCTTACCCAGCCCAACAAGCTCTTTGCAAACTGGGCAGGAACACCAGCCTCGCAGGGTTGGTGCCAGTCTCCTGTGCAGGGGTTGTGTTGGGCATGTGCAGCTGGCAGCAAACCCGGCACCAGCAGGCAGTGTCATGCAGCCAGCACTGGGACATGGCTAGGTTTGCCTGCTCAGTCCCCCTTGCTGTTTTTGTTCCACCTGGGCTCCTTGCTGCCAAGGATTCCTGGGACATGACAGGAGACCTAGCAAGGGGCTAAGGCACTGGGAGATAGGCTGAGACAGAGCCAGGCATCATTCCCATGCATCCTTCCCAAAACCATTGTGGTTTGGATGGGGACAGAGGGAGCTGGGAGGGGAAGGTGCATGCAGGGGGGTGTTTCTGCTCAGGTTTGCTACCAGCAGTGCCACAGGAGCCCTCCAGGCCAGGGAGAGGGGCAAGCCCCTCTCTCTGGGCAGCACAGGTTCTCTCCTCTCCGCAGTCCTCTCTCCTCCGGGCCCATCTGGTGAAGTCTGTCACCGGCCCTTCCCTGCGTTCAGCCTGCTCTGGGCAGCAGCCAAGGGACCAGCAGCGTCCCTGCTGCTCTTTTCCCTCCCCCGGGGATGGAGGGATCGTGGGCTTTGATGTACAGGGACAGGGCTGGGGACAGGCTGTGTGCGCTCATGAGAGTCTGGCTAGGCTCCAGCTGCCTTTGAAGTGCTCCAGTGATCAGGATGAAAGGGAGGGGAGTCCTTCCCCGAACCATCTGGCTCTAATTGCAGGTAGAAATGCCTCTCTGCGTCCCCCCCGCCCGGCGCCGTGGGGAGGGGGCACTCCATGCTCTTCGTTAATCCCACGGCTCTCGACTGGGCTGACGCGAAGGGTGAGAGCTTGGGAACAAAAGGGGGTTTCAGCTGGGCAGCCAGAAATAGGCAGCCGCTGGCGGAGATGCTGGGAGTTCGGGCACCTCTGCTCCCAGCCTTGAGCTGCGGGGCCCTGCAGACCTTCCCAAGGACGGCGGTGCCGCGGGGGGGCTCTGCCAGTTGTTCCCATCTCGGGTTTCTTGGGCACCCTGGAGCCTGCTGGCCCCTTGAGTCACGCTCTTTCGTGCCAGTGCGCGCCGAGTGCGGGACAAGGAACGTGGGAACTCGGAGCGAGCACGGTCATTTGGCAGCATTTGCTGGCCGCCTCCCTGGCCCCCCGGATGACTGGTGCTGCCTCTCCGGCAAGGCTCCCTGTCCGCTGCCCCTGCTCCTTCTGGGACCGGAGGGCTGGCTGTGAAATGCCCTGTGCCCCTGGAGTGGCAGCAGCTCTTAGAGCCATTGGCAGCACTCGCAAGTGAGTTTTGTTGACTTCTTTGGCTGGGCATCTTCCCTTTCCCAAAGAGCTAAAGGTAGCTGGGTTATATCTGCCAGCGGTTTCTTTCCTTCTTTGTGTTAGCCTTTGGGCACCATCAGAAATCTCAATTAAACCTGTGCTGCTTGAAGTCATCTGCCCTAATACCAATACCACAGAACAATTTGTTTGGGTGAGGTTTTGCCCTTTATCATAAAGCCCTCGTTGTAAACTTTTTATATAAATATATAAAATTATTAAACATGAGCTGTGGTAACTCTGTGACCAGAAGCAGCCCTTGCTGTTAACCCATTGCCAGGGACTGAGAAATAGCTGAAAAGGGAGAGTGAGAACTGGAAAGCCAGGCGAGATGGGCAATGGGACAGCAGAGAGGGTGGTCATGGGGTTGGGCAGTACCAGTCTGAACAGACCTATAAGTTCAGGTGCAGCGGGACTGAGCACTGGCACAGCACAGGGCACTTGGTATTAGCTTGATTGATTAACATGTTAATTGCTGTCCTGATGCTGCAATAAGATGGGGTGGAGGAACTGTTTGGGGCAGGAGACCAGACCCATCTTTGCAGGGCAGCAGTTTGCTCCCTGCCCTGGACCGCCACCCTCAAGAGATGTTCTCTCTGCCTCTTCCCTCTCCAGGTCTCGGCATCATCCAACCCCCGTTCGGCAGGAGACGAGGAGCTGCCACCGTCGGGCAAGGCGCGGGGGCTGAGGCGGAGTGGGCAGGCTGGCCCGCGGCGGCACCGGCGCAGAGGGGTGGCTCAGCAGGCTGCCAGGAGCCCAGCGCTGCCCCAGCCCAGTGGTGCTGGCCGGGAGGAGAGCCTGCCCTTCATGCTGGACCTGCAGAACTTGCCGGGGCTGGCCAATGTGGACCTGAGTGCCCAGAACCCAAACATCCAGGTGGGGAATGGGTCTGGGAAGGCCATGGGGGGTGTGGGTGAGTGCTGTGGTGAAAGTGGTGCTCTCCAGCCTCGTTTGGTTCCTTAAGAGATCTCATGAGCAGGGTCTGTGTGGCCACTGTCATCTGTTTTTTTGGTGACTACCAGCTGCAGATAGCTGGCATGGAGAAGCTCCTTGTCTGAGGAATTTGCTCACAGCCCTTTCCCTGCCCCTCCAGCCCCTCTCCACAGAGCAGGAGCAAACACTCCTACGTGAGTGACCTCTCAATTTCTGAGGGTGGCGTTGGCCCCTGTGAGTGACCACCAGCCACCCTGTGCTTCCCGCTCTGTCCCTGCTCAGTCCCTCTGGATGAGGAGAGACCATTTGTGCTCCTCATATGGTCCTGCAGCCCAGAGTGTCTCTGGCCTCCCAGGCTGGGAAC
>QWTY01030138.1:0-19381 GCA_008033365.1 Pseudorectes ferrugineus | reverse complement strand
GCTCATGTGGGTAGAGTGGGACTGGTGAATTACCTACAGTGATGAAAGGCACAGGTGTATTTACACAATAAGTGTATTTACACAATAGGTGTATTGAGCACCCAGTCCTGAGAACCATGTACCTGCTGAGAGGACAGAGAGGCCACTCAGTGTTTGCTGGGGCTGAACCACAAGTCAAGACAATGGATAAAATCTCACCCAGGGAACATTACAGGACAGTGAGAGGACAGCACCCTGCATGCCATTGCTGAGGGAAAGTCACAACTGCAGGGAAAGGCATCCTTTGAACCCTGGTTGGATCAACAGAGGGCTGCAGCTTGTCTCAGTCCTATCAACTAATCAGCAAGTGATATATCTAATGACGCAACAGGGAGATAAAGAAGGTAATAAGAGTCAAAGTCCACTCTGTAAATCATCTCTTTTCAAAAAGAATACTATTAAGGAACAAGATGTGCTAAGGAGAGGCTTAGCAGCCAAGATCCTAACTTTTGTTAACCTGAATTCAGCTCTAAGGAAGGTCATGACTGAGTTTACTACTGCAATAAAGATACAAAATACTGGAGTATTTATTTTGTAGACATACAAACTCTTCTTGTACATATCCATAGCCTGAAACACACACTTTTGCCTACTTGTGTGTCCATGACCTAAGGGTAGACACCAGGGAGCTCCTGGATAGAGCCAGCAGCATTGGCTACAGCTGCTACAGCCCTAGGCTTCACCTAGGAATGAACACAGTGCTGCTGCTTCAAAGGCTGTAGGAGAAGAGAAATTTTAAATGGTTCCTTAAATATTTGTGGCAATCTAATCTGGCATGAGGGAGGAGAGATCTGATGTAAGTCAAACAACACCGCTGCTCAGTTTAAAAAAAAACATTATTTCTCCACTTTGCAATTTAGATTGGCACTAACCAGGACGCAAGGAAAATAATCCAGAGTAATGTTGCGTTAGGAGAAAATTTGCCGTCTGAACTTCCCATGATTTATTTTCTCAATTTTTTTCAGAAAATCTGAAAGGAGACAGAACCAGACCTCCTGGAGGAAAACTGAAAAAAAAGGAGGGTAGCGGGAATGAAACACAAAGATGGAAGGTACACAAATGTAAAAGTGGGGCCTGAGTATGTGAGCATTGATTGAAGGCATGCACAAGTAAGGTGACAAAAGTGGAATGAACAGCCAGATTCTCATGGACAGACAGGAGACTGAGAGGTGCACTAAGCCACAAGTAAATGCTGATGATGGCATGGAGAAAGCAAGAAAACCAGGTAAGCTGTGGAGGAGTGATACGGAAAGAAACATGCAGGGTTGATGAATATATGGTGCTGGCAAGAGAGGAAACAGGGGAAAATGTACTAGAAGATCAAAGCAGCTTGATGGGGATAAAAGGCTGTTGGAAAACAGGGAAATAAGGCAGAAAACTGTGGAGCAGAGCAAGAATTTGATTGGAAGGAGACAGACAGCAGTGTGGCAGATGGCTACAAATCACAAATGTGGCAGGATGAGAGCAGACAGTGGAAATGTCTATTTCCATATGTGACAAAGATTACTATTTTCACCTGACTTGATTTTGATGCACAGACTTGAGTTTGAGAGATCTTCTTCTTAGAAGATAAATAAATTTAATCTGATAATTAATAAAAAAAGAATATTTCTAATTTCCTGATTTTGGGAAGAAGAGTAAGGGTTTGAGACATACTGCTGAGATATACTAAAGAAGTTCTCATCCTTTGTTCCCCTAAGGCACCATTTTTGAATTCCAGGCCACTGTCTGTAGGATGCCAACAGTCATTACGAAATAAAACACTAAATAAACATATCCCACATTAAGGAGCAACTTCACCAGCTATACTTCCATACTAAGTACGCAGACCTTTTTTTTTCAAACACAAAATTAGCATAATCCTGCTGAAAAGTACTCTGGAGAATGTGCAAGTTGGGTAACTATTCAGCAGGTGTTTACAGTGAGGTTTTTTAAGATCAGGATAACATTCCTTGGGCAAGAGAGTCAGTTCAGGCTTGCGCTTTGATTTCACATTGAGCTTTACACTCATACAACACAGCAGTATACTAACCAGTCAATCTTTAAATTTATTAGATGCATACTGTGCTGCTCAGGTCTTATTATTAGCCTGCTCGCAAGAAATGAAGAAAGGGGCATCTGTTCTTCCAGTTTAAAATGAGCAAAACACAAAAAATTCTGTCACACACAGAGAGAGACAAGTGTACCTGGCTTACACACTAATACCATCAGCTCACACGGTCACAGTTCTCTCAGCATCTGTATAGTTGGCTCAAGGATGAACAGGATTATTTCAGAGGTTTTATTCCCTGCTATCTTTAAATTATTGCTGAAATATCCAGGACAGCTGGGAAAATTGATCAAATCTTAAGTTTTCTTGTTTGTTACTCTACTTCTATTACGCAGGCTGTGTTCTGTGATCTGATTTCTGCTTCCTCTGTTCTTCCTCTGCTCTGCTAAGATGCCACCCTGAACACACAGGAATCTCTCCCTGGTTACCAGCAACCTTAGAGAAACTGCTGCTCTCATTTCCTGCTGGAGCTGGAGGCAGAAAACTCACCAGAACTTCTTTCTTGTTTAACTGTGGTGATTAACATGCTTTCCCACCTCACTGCTATGAGATCCACCTCCACACCAGCTACCTCTGTGTTGTCTAACCCCAGCCACCAGCCCAGCCCTGAGCAGCCACTCTCTCACTCTCCCACCAGTGGGACTGGGGAGAGAACTGGAAGGGTAAAAGTTCACAGGTTGGGATAATTTCATTTTAATAGGGGAAGCAAAAGCTGCTCACACAAGCGAAGTAAAACACGGAATGAATTCCCTACTTCCCATGGCTGGGCAGGTGTTCAGCCATCTCCAGGAGAGCAGGGTCCCATCACACATCATGGTGACTTGGGAGGACAAATGCCATCTCTGCAAATGTCCCCCCTTGCTTCTTCCCCTCAGTTTATACACTGAGCCTGATGTCACCTGGGCTGGAACATCCCTGGGGTCACCTGTCCTGGCTGGGCCTCCTCAGCACGAGGAGCAGGAAAGGCCTTGGCTCTGTGCAAGCCCTGCTCAGCAATAACAAAAACATCTCTGTATCATCAGCCCTGAGTTCAGCACAAAGCCAAAACACAGCTCCATCCCAGCCCCTGGGAAGGAAATTAACTTTACCCCAGCCAAAACCAGCACAAGTCTCCTTTGGAGAGCAAACCACCAGGTGCAGTGACAATGCAGTACTATGTATTTGAGGACCTGACTAAAAATTGGAAGTTCAGGCAAGTATTGCTGATCTGCTGCAAAACAGCACCAGTAGAGGTATCACTGCTGGCATGTTAAAGAATTTGGGTATACCTACACAAGTTGCAGGCACAGTGGTGGCTGCAGTGCAGATGTTGCTGGCCCAAATTGCGACTTTTTTTTGTGTCACTGCAGGTTCCTTGTGGTCACTGCCATTTTTATTTGTCTCTCTCTCCTTCTACGATCACACACGAGATAGCCTGAGGAGTTTTCACTGCCTAGCAATGAAACGGATGACACTCTGTGGGGATAAACCAGTACTGCAAGGATTGAGAACGACTACATCGTTTTAAATCCCATCAGTAGCTCCGCGGCTGCAGCTGCACGGACACAGAACCCTGCTCAGGGGGAAACAAAGTGATGCTGGACTGATTTCTGCCACAGAACTCAGCTTACTAATGTATTACGTCTTGTTACCTATCAGCTGGGGCAAGTCGATATTCTGCCCTAGAAAACAAACTCTGGTTTCTGTGTCTGCACACAAGCACGACAGAGAACAAGAACTAGATTTGTTAATGACAAGACAAGTACGAGATCACTTTGACCAAGTTAGGATCTCTTCACGTAGATGAAATGAAGATGGAAATGGCCAGGAAACAGAAATGAGCTGCATGCACATGGGTCAATTGTCAGGGAGCAAATGAGTCACTGGATGCACAGAAAGGAAGAGACATTGAGAATAGGAACTTATTCTGTGAATAAGTGATAAAAGGCAAGTCAATGAAAATAATGGCTTGCTATTCATAGCAAGCTGACATTATTCCGGGAACAGTTCAAGTGTTTGCTGTGTTAACTGGCATAAGCCTTTTCCCCAGAATGATTCTACAATTGCAGTTATTTCCTGAAATTAGTTCTTGGTAGGCAAAGAACAAGGTTAAGAGCACCTGTGGAAATTGCACATTTTCAGACTGCTTTGCTTAACTTCACCATACAGTGTGCAAAACTTAGAGCCTTTGAGAGTTCTTTTCACCAGCCTGTGGAAGTTGAATGGAAAAGACAGAAACGGTGTAGGGAAAATTTAGTAGGGAAAACCAGACAAAAACTCACAAACAAGTAAACTTAACTTCCAGAGGGGGGGAAAAAAAAAGGTTAATATGCAGAAAAGATGAGAACAACAAATCTTAACAGTTTTCCATCAAGAACAGTGTCGAGTTAGTGTACTTTGGCTTCGGGGTGACAAAATTGTAGCTTTCCAGTGCCTGAAGGGAGCCTGTCAGAAAGATGGAGAGATGTTTACAAGGGCATGTAGTGAGAAACCAAGGGGGGAATGGCTTCATAGTAAAAGAGAACAGATTTAGATTAGATGTGAGGAAGACATCCTTCCCTGTGAGAGTGGTGAGGCCCTGGCACAGGGTGCCCAGAGAAGCTGGGGCTGCCCCTGGATCCCTGGAAGTGTCCAAGGCCAGGCTGGACAGGGCTTGGAGAAACCTGGGACAGTGGAAGGTGTCCCTGCCCATGGATAAGCTTTAAAGTCCCTTGCAACCCAAAGCATCCTGACTCCATGGATTTCCTCCAGCTCCTTCAAGTTGGCTAGTCTGGTGAACAAAGAAAAAGCAAATGTCACGTATCGTGGAGTTAGCAGATCTTTGAAAATGTTTCACTTGGGAAGCTCATGAGCAAACTGGTTTTGCTGGAAATACTGTTGGATTGGGTGCAACACTGGATACAGATCTTTCAGGAGGCACAGTTAACAATGGCCTTCACTATCAAAACGGATGTAAAGATGCATTAAAGTGTTTCTGCTGAGCTCTGACCAGGATCTGGTGAACATCAATACCCTCAGTAACTGAGAAAATAGATGGCATCAACCTGGGAAAGACCACATGTGGAACCGACAATACACGTTAGTAATGCTAAATATCCTTGATGAGCTTCAGAAATTCTCAATAGGGAAGAAAAAAAGAGAAAGAAAAATCTATGAGGGTAAGTGCAGTGACCTGCGCACGAGGTGTGCACAGAAGCAGCAAAAGCGCAGGAACGGCTCCGGGGGGAGGCCACAACCAATCTAAAACTGCGCATGCAGCAGGACTATCAGTATTTTGACCAAAAAAAAGGCAAACAAAAGGCACGGCGGGCACCTCAGTCGCCCGTAGAGCCGAGCCGCGGGGCTGACGGAGGGGACTGCTCCGTGAGGGGACTGCTCCGTGAGGCGCCGCGCCTGCCCCGCCCCGCCCCGCGCTGACGGCGGCCGGGAGCGGCCAAGCCGCCTCCTGAGGGCTCTCCCGCCTCTCTCGTCCCGGGCAGCCGCTCCGGGAGCTCCGTGCCCGGCCATGGAGCTGTGGCAGGTGCCGCTGAGCTTCTCCCGCCTCCGCATGTTCCCTTTCTTCGACCTGGCGCATTATGTCGCCTCCGTCGTGGCGCTGAAGGAGCAGCGGGGTGAGCGGGGCGAAGCGGGACGGGGCGGACACCCCACACCCCCATCCCAATCCCGGTGTTCCTCCGTGTTCCCCCGGCCCTGCACCGTGTGCGTGTGTGTCCCGCGGGGTGCTCAGCCCCGGCAGGGTGAGGATGGGGCCCCGCCGTCCCAGTTACCCCATGGCTGTGCAAATGGGATTGTCTGCCGCCTGCATTAGTCCGTCTGTCCGTAAGCGATGTCTCATTGCCCGCAGACGACACCCAGCCAAGCTTTTCTCGCTCTCCAGAACTTAAGAGGCGCTGGCGAATTCAGCCAGGAGTTCTGTTGAAAACTCTCTAATTTTTTAATTTAGTTATTTATTTATTGCTCTCAGTTTTAAAGTCTCAGGAGTAAAAGGGCTGAGGCCCCTCGAAGTTAGGTTTATGGGTGCAGAGATGGTGTGTGTAACACAGGCCAATATCTCTCTGCCCAGAATTGCGTCTGAGAGGAGAGATACTAGACTTTACATCCTTCACCCACCCTGTTTGTGCAGGGGGGTGTTACGGCAATTCTGCCTTGTAGGAAACAGCTCAGGACTCTCATGGGTAGGTCTGGCTTGTCAGCCTTGTACCCCATAGACTGTAAAGCGAATTTAACAAAGCTTTCCACTTCCACTAACGAGGGTTTGTGTGAGAACACATCGCGGCATTTCAGTCTGTACATGCTCTCTTCCAGAAAATCTGCACTCTGGCTGTTAACCCCAAGCCTGTATTTTTTGCTGTCACAAATGTAGAGACTGGCCTTGTTTCAATGTTTAGAATGAAATTCCTTGTGGTGTGTGGGTTTGGACATATTTATGGTAACTGTGCATCCCAGGTGATAACTGTGTAGGAGACTAAGCGTGGCTTTTGGGATTATAGTGCAAATTTTGGAGCTGCTGCTTGCCTCAGATTTCTAGGGCTCTGCACTGTTTGTGTAGTGAGAGCTTGTTCTTTGCTCCTTTCCTAAATGTTCCAAGGTGAATTTTGACTTTCTGCTGAGGAAATGCACTTAACAGACCGTGAGGACTGGTATAAAGTGCTTATGTATTCTAGAATCGTCACCAAACTTTGTTAATGCTGCTAAAAATTTTTAACAGGTGCTGGCCTGTGGCATTGTGTAATGTGTCTGTTCCATTTAAAAAGGGACTTTCTGACATTATCATGCAATACCTTTAAACTTTCCTCTGGAATGGGCACACCTAAAGACCAGGATGAGAGGCCTGTCTGCTTTGCATCAGCATAGCTTTACTGAGACAGCACTTACGGAAAGTAGAATTGCTGTTAGAAGTCTGCTCAGATCTATGCTCCTGTTCTTTTTTTTTCTTCTCGGCTTAATAGCTGGATAGTTCAGAACTCTTTGAGTATTTTCTAATACTTGGAATTAATAACTGTAATCCAGGTGACTGCCTGCTGGCCTGTTTCTCGCTTCCCAAGTGGTTTGAACTCAGTATTAAATCACAACTGAAATAGCAGTTATTAGGAATGCTCTGTATGGATGTGTTATTGTCTATTAATGCTGCCTAGGCTTTATGTTCTTTTTGGAAACTTAAAACAGTAGCTATATTTGATAGGGAAATAACAGGATAGCCTTGAGTGCCTGGTGATGTAAGAAGTATGTGTTCAAGTTACAGCCACGTTTATTTTATCCCTGATGACTGTCTCATTAAAATACCAACCCGCCCCCACTGCTTAAAATCAGATTTGGTGTGGGCATTTGGATCATGGGTGGGTGCACACTAGCTGGGACTTTTCCAATTCTAGCCAGGCTTTCTTGCTCATTGTGACTGCTGGCAAACTACAGCAGTGACAACCAACTTCTTGCTTTCTGTGTGTTTTAAAATAAGAGTTCTTGATTAGTGCTTTTAGGATGGCTTAGGAGTTGCTTGCTTGTAACTCCAGCCAGTTGTAGAACTGGCAGTTTTCTTTTTTTGGGATGGAAGGGCTGCAAAAGGTATTGATGGTTGAGAAGGTGTCATATCGATTTGTTCTTGCCATTTTTCTATGATGTGTTTCAGGTGACTTGAAGAGAAGTTATTTCTTCAGTGTAGTTTTGCTCTATTAAGCCTGACTCTGTAAATCCTTTATCTTAACCAGTGATATTATATGTGGTTGAATGGGGTACTAGAAAAACCTGTACAAATCCTCCTGGTTTGCTCCCTTAGGTATGTGTGTAGTATGCATTCCTGATTGCCTATTTGGAACATGCTGAAAAGTTTAAAGCAGATATTATCCTATTGTCAGAAATAGTTAGTTGGTAAGGTGGTGTTTTGATTTTTTGGGGTTTTTTTTGTTTGTTTGCTTGTTTGTTTTTTGGTTTTTTTTAATTGTTGTTTTTTTGTTGTTTTAATGTTACTGTTGGTCAGGAACAACATTTAAAACTGTACTCAAAATTAGTCCTTGTGTTTTGAAACCTTTCCTTAACTTTCTAAAGTGTACATCTGCAGGGCTCGTGGCCTTCTGGCAGATCCACCATTGCATGGTTGTGTGATGCCTCATTAATTTTCCAGGATGCATCAGAGGACAAATATAAATGACCACTTTGTATGAAAACATGTGACCTACTTAAAACTGAGTTTGTCTTCTGAAAGGTTACACCCCAGTTATAATTTAGGTAGCAATGCTAAGATGATCTTTAAATTAGTATCAACCTTTTCTTGCCTCATTGCCTTCTGTGTTGGGTATATTCCTTGTTAGAAAGCAGGTATGAATTGTTAAATACTGGCATTTGAGCCAATTCTAATGTTGACCAACAGAAAAATCTTGAAGTGCAGTAGAGTTTACAGTCTCTTGTCCGTTTACTTGTAAAATGAAGAAATTTGTCTTCATTGCTGTGGAGCTTACTCATAGAGGGCAATCTGGTAATAATAGTTGTAATTCCTGTATGTGCCCTCAAAACTGAAAACCTCTTGTTGCTAGTTGTGGGGAAAAGGAAGTGTGGAGAAGCTGGTGATTGCTGAAAGGCAGGAGAATGGATTTGGAGAGAGAACAGATACCTATCTAATTTTAAACCTACTCCGAAAGTAGTAAACACAAGCCATTACTATTTTGCAAGTGTCTTACTTGGAGCACCTGGTACTGCGGTTGGAAAAATAAATGACAAAATAGTTAAAAATACAAGAGACGTTATTTTATATTCAGATATTCTGTAATGCTTAGGAGTGCTCATTTTTATAAATTGGCTGTTACATGGGAATTCAGATAGTACTGCAGTATTTGATATCTATGCCAGCACTAAAACTGGAACAATCTTATTAATATATTTACTGAATTGTATTGAGAATGCTGTATGCTGTTTTATATGGTTGGGCCTCTCATCTTGGGTAAGAAGCTTCTTTTCCCACAGAAATGCCTGAAAAACCAAAGCTTCTCCTCTGAATTGGGAACAGATATCAGATTTCATTTTGGGGCAGACACTAGTGCTTTTGTGAACTTCAGCCTTTGGACTACAGAAAATTAAACTCGTTCAGGCAAACAGAGCTGAGCACAAGTGTAGAGGGGAAGCTTTGGCAACACTGAACTTTTAAAGTGGAAGGAAATAGTCAAAACAACTACTTGAGGGTATTTCTAGCTTTGGTAAAATGTTGTTTTTCTCTGAAAATGGTTAATGCTTCCCATTACCTCCAGTATAATCTTTTAATATTGAATACTCTTTTTGACATAGTTCACTTGCATTTTAAAAGGATAATTCATTTTAAAGATAATGAAATAAACAAAACTGTCAACCTTTTAATAACGAGGGAAATTTACATTTATTGTTATAGTTCAAGGTAACCTTTTTTCTCTCTTCAAGAGTGCAGGTGAAAACTATTTGATAATTATCTTGGATGCTGTTTTCATTTTGGCCAGCAATCACAGCAGGGTATTATGAGGAAAAAAAGGAAAACAACTTACCTTGAATTCTTGGAACACTCAAAACCAGAAATGGAATTCCTAGAATAACCCTCCAAATGTTAGCAATCCTGTTTAGATAAGCCACTTATGTGTTTTTAATACAAATTTGAAACCAAGTGTGTCCCTGTGTCAGGCTATTAACAAGAAGACCTCTCTGCCATGCTCTGAAAGCTTTTTCTTCTTGGTAGCCAGATATTACAAACTAATGCACAAAAGATGTTCAGAGGACACGTTGTCAACCTTTCACTTCTGCTTAGGAGGTGTAAGTTAAAGTCACCGTACCCTGAGGTTTGTATTTCTGGAAGATTTTCCTGTGAGAGCCTGCCGATTGCTGGAGGATATTTCATTACCTGAAGGAACTAAATTGAAAAATACTGACCTTTAAAACATGATGTTATTCTCCAGTTTTCATTTCTGTTTATGCGTTTGTTTTTTTTCTCCACAGGAGCTGTGGAAGTGTCGGTTCGAAGTCCATTGGCCTGCTGGTTTAGTGCAATGCTTTATTGCTTTGGGGGTTCAGTTTTGTCTTCGTTGATGCTTGGTGAACCTCCAGTGGCATTTCTGGCAAAGACCATAAATATTCTACTGGCATCCTCAGTCTGGTAAGCAGCCAGAATTGGGTAAGATGAGTAATATTGGCTCAAATGAAGTTATATGCTGTAAACTGATACTATACCATCAAGGTTCCATATAAATCAGCATTTTGACTTAAAAGTGTTGTGGATTTGGATGCTGTCTCTTCGTCCAGAGTGTCACAGCAGCTGTAAGATCCTGTTCTGTGGGGATAGAGAGCAAGTCTTACGGCCTGTTGTGTAACAAAATGCTCTGTTGCTAGAGTAGACTTGCCTTAGGTTTTTATAGTATTCCTGGTCAAACTGCTGAAAACATTACCTTTTAATAAAATGAATTCAGTTGCTGATTTGCTGAACATAGGTAAGTCATAAAAGCAGTCAAGTTTTTCAAAAGTAGCTCTTGAAGACCAGAACCTGGCTGATGTAAAAATTTAGAACTTTTCCTGTAACTGGGATTCCAAGACACGTCTTTCCTCCAGTTTATACTACCAGACATATACTTCTTTTCCTGTATTTCATTTCTTCCCAAATGGATGGGTGTTGTGGTGGAAGACAGTAGCTCAGTGGTATGATTGAATCAAGTATGTGGCAATTTGGCCTGTTTTGGAGTTAAAAAAAAAAGCTGGAGTTATTTTCATGTAAATGTGGCCTTCCAGTGGAGTTCGTTTGTTCCAGAAAGTGATCTTTGAAGAAAACTTCAAACTTAAGAAAAATTCTGAGCAGCAGTGGGGTTTTGAATTTAGAAAGCTCAATCACTACATTTGGAGAGTCTGGCCTGCTTAAAATCCTTTAGTTCCACTAGCCCCTTAAGTTTTACAATTGCAAATTCATTAAAGTGAAAGCAAGTGTATCTGTCTGTCTGTGTATATGTATTAGTTTTCTGGTCTTTGTGTTGCAATAGAAGATGACATATTTAATTTAGACAAATAGGTGAAATGAATAATACATATTAATTAGTGAATTATTAACGGAGACTACAGAACCTGCCTGTGGTTCTGTTAGTCTGATGTGGGCAGACTGATTGCTTTTTTTGTCAAGTGACACGAGCTAGGAGTACACTTGAAGAGAACAGGATTTCTGTTTAACTCACCATGGTCAAATGTGATTTGCTGTGCAAATTAAACGAGGTTCTAGTGAGGAGCTGTGAACGTTATGAAACGTTTTAAGCTTCCAGCTTTACAGAGTTCCCTCTTCGTGAGTATAATGACCTTAATTCCTGGTCCCAGATCACGAGAGGTGAAATTCCCCAAGCCACACTAGAAACTGCAAAGTGAGTGGGGTTGTGCTGGGCTTGAGGAATGCTCCTAAATAGTCTGTAGAACAGCGGCATCTACTGTTAGCAGAGATTACAGGCAGAAATGCCATGGTGGGCCTTCAATGCCAGCTTCAGTCCTGTAACCAGCACTTCAGGGTCCTAAACCCACATTCTGCAGATGTAAATGAATTCTGGTGTGAGTTGTCTGGTGAGTAGGTGGCTTAGATGGCTGTTTGCAGTAGCCTCTGAAATATATCTGCTCTCTGCATCTTTGGCTTCATATCAGCTGAAGCCTGGTTGCATACAGAGGCATCTGACTTTACAATAGGAGATAAAGGGAAAGGCCTTAGAAATCATTGGTAGGCGGGATTGAGATCAAAAACCTTGAAACAAAGGGGGAGTGTTTTTTTGTTTTTTTTTTTTTAAGAAAACAGAAGGTTATCCTTTTTAAAAAACACTTTCTTTGCTCTTATGCAATTATTACTCTCTTACTCCTGTGCTGAAATAATCTACTTAAGATAACTTAATCAAGATACTTAATCTTGATTGGGTTTTTGTGAATCTCTCAGTGAGAAATGAATTTTGTTTATTATTGAAGAGATACGATAAAACACCACATAATCTAATCTTTTAAAATGTACTGTCATTTTAGGATTTAACTGTTAGCCATCTTTACTTGGTGTTAAAAGCAAGTTGATCAAAGATATTGTTAAATTTTGAGTAGCATGCTTTCAATGCTTTGAATAAAGAAATGTGCTTGTAATTGGTGAGCTGGAAAAGCTAGAATTGGTGAGTACTAAGATGTTAAGTGTGTTTAAAAATAGCCATGCATTTCATCTAGCATGACACTAACTAGTGGAGGCATTCTTGCTAAAGTTATATAATTCCATGTACCTACAGTCTGGAAGCACAGAGTCAGCATTTAATTTACCACCCTGTTGTAATCCTATTAAAAAAAAAAAGTCCCCAAACAAAACAACAAAACAAAACAACCCCCTACACGGAACTAAACGAAAAATAACTCACAAAATAAACTCAAACGACACAAAGTCAATCAGACACCACTTTAATAACTTGAATTATAAAAATGTGATATATAAGGTGTAGAACAATTGGAAAAATGTAAAGCTGTTTCTCATGGACTTTAATGGATTCTTCTCTGGAACAATGAGGCAATAGTGTTTGGTTTTGGTGCAAAAGCTCAAGTGTGCTCAGAAGCTACTCAAATTTTTTCCAAGATGCGTACCACGGAACTTTGAGTTGTCAGTAGTATTTCAGGCATTGCTAGTCATATTCCAGAAATATCTTTAAAGATTAGTAAAAGACAATTCTGTAGCAAAGATGTGGCTGATGGGTTTTTTCTCATGATTTTCAGGTATCTAGTGTTTTACTGCCCAGAAGACATATTCTGCCGGTGCTTTTCGTTTCTGCCTCTTCGTGTTCTGGTGGCAGGAATGAAAGAAGTGACAAGGACTTGGAAGATCACAGATGGCATTGCACATGCAGACGTTGTCTACAAAGATGCCTGGCTTGTCATGGTAGCTGTGGGCTGGGCCAGAGGTAACGTGCGTAACATCTTATTCTGAGGGTTTGGGGTTTTTTGGAGTGGTGTTTAAACGTCTAGCCCCTCAGCAGAACTGTTGCTGTGCTGGGCATGGTCATGCTGATGCAGTCTGATGTCCCCTCAAGAAAAAAGCCTGTGCTGCAGTTTTTCTGCCTGGATTAAGGATGACATTGAAGGACTTTGAGGGAAGTTCCCTTCAGAAGGTCTTACAAGACCTTGTAGGATGGGCAGTTGATTACAATAAAGAAGTAAATCTTCTGTGTAGCTGCTGCTGCACATTCCAACAGCATTATTGCCTCAGACCTGTGTCCTTGCATGAGGCTGAAGAAGAGAACTGGTTATCTTAGGTTTTTGGGTTGTAACCATTACCTGGTTCTAAACCTTTCTTGCCTGCCTGCTGTTTGGAGTGCAACTCTAGAAGCCACCTTCCTGACAGCTGTGTTTGCAACCACACCATCACGGTCGCTTCAGAAAGCAGTTGTGCAGCTCTTGCTTCTGCTTGATTCTGTGCTGCTGCGGGAAGCAACACGTGTGAATGTGATGAGTGCATCTGTTCAGATGCTGTCACTTAAAAGTAGACCCGAGGTTCTTGCTGAGTATCCCAGCCTCTGAGGTTTCATGGCCATTGTTCAAGTCTTGTTTGCATGAAAGGTTGGATTAAGTCTTTTTAAGTCTGGGGTTTGGTGCCACATTTAGCACCTGGTGTCATGAGTTTTTCTGGGAGCAGTGGCATAGTAGTGGTAGCAGTCAGTGGAAACTTACCATAAATCTCTGCAATTTCAGGTGCTGGTGGTGGCCTAATTTCGAACTTCGAGCAGCTGGTGAGAGGAGTGTGGAAACCTGAAACCAATGAGCTCCTGAAGATGTCCTAGTAAGTTTTTTTTGAAAGCTGCAACATGTTAGCTGTTTTTTTGATAACTCCTTGTGTTGATGCTCACTTTTAGTGGTTGAGGCCAAGAAAATAAAAAGCATTAGGACATATTTGTACTCTGTTTTGGAGTGTATGCTGTGAAAGATGGGACGATGGTCTTTGGTACTTCTAGCAGATGTTTTAATCTTTTTATGTTCACAGCACAGGAGCAGCAAATGGGAAGAAAAGTCAACAAAACTTGTCAGAAAGCAGTAAAGAGCTAGTGGAGAGTTGCTAGAAAGCAGTATTGACTCAGTTTGTCTTACAGGGACATGGTCTTCTATCCAAAATGAAAGTACAGTGGTACCAGAAATATACAAGTGAATTTTGCTGTTCTGAGCATCACTAAGATGGCTTCCTTTGAACACTGTCACTCTTACTTTTGCTGCCAGTGCTATTTTCCTCCGAAGACATCAATTATTTGAGAAGGTACAAATTGGTTATTCAGTATAGCAAAAATGACCTGCAAGATGGGAAAAGTTCCCTTGCAGAGGCAAAGAATGGGGAATATTACATGCCTCCTGGTTTTCTCTGTAAAATGAGAATTGAAACAGGCTGGAAAGCCACAAGCTATTATTGTAAGTCAAGATAAGGTCACTGTGATAATTTCCTAAAATTCTTTTGATCTTTCCCAGGTTACAGTCAGGTCTTTAAAAATAATAATTTTATTTTTTAAAAAAGCCATCTTGCTTTTCTGCACCCACTCCTAGACACAGAGTAACAGGAGAGACATTTGTAGCCTTCTCTTTGGCAATATTTCAACTTTTTGTGGATTGTGTTAGTTGTTGGCTTTTTCTGAAGTTCTAAGTATTTAGAATTTCTCTTTCTCTTGTCAGTGCCTAAATGGCAGTCTTGAAAGTAAACTTCCAGAAGGAAGAGGTGACTGTCAAAAATAGCACTGTAGACCCAAATAAAACTGTCTTTACAGGTGCAACACCAGAGCAGTGCTTACTGATTGGCATCACTTGCATATATTCTCCTTCCCCACTGTGGGAATGGCTCAAAGTAACTCAAAAAAGATTTAAAAAGTTTTGTGCATGTATAAATCTTAAGAGCATTAAATTGAGCTAAGTTACAGAGTTAAACGGATCAAACATCCTGCAAATGGACGAGATGCCTGTGTACACAGGTTTGTTTTTTGGGCTTCTTGAGCAGGAATTTGATGCAGTTTTTTGGTTACTGAAAAGACAGTGAAGAACAGATCTACAGTAGATGCTCTGTGATAACAGGAATGTCACCTGTACGTGTCAAATGCAGATTAAGAAATGCACAGAATTCTGCCAGTCAGGCCACTGGATAAGATCTGACCAAAGATCTCTTGCTTTCTGGCTGCATACTGAGGAAGGGCTTTAGTACCACAACAAAGATTGCTGTAAACAGATTGGAAATCTTTGCATGTCTCAGGTCAGCACAGCTGTGTTGACAAAACCTGGTAACACAGGCCTGGCTCCAGTCAGGTCTAAGCTGATACAGCTCTAGAGCTGCTGGAGTGTTAGAGTGGGCCAAGACTTGGACTATATTGCTCTTCACCTCCTTGGAGGTGCTTGCATGCTCCTGCTTTCATGCTAAGCAACTCCTTGGAGTAACTAACTCCTGGAGTATAGTAGAGGAACCTGTTTTTATGTCTAGTCAAAGTAGTGTGAGCTCTGTGATTTAACTCTTCAATAAGATGTATTGGGAGAGGAAGAAGCGAAGCAAGCTAACATATGAAGTCTGAATAGAAGCATTGCTTTGAGGAGGATTTGTCAAATAGGAGTCAGCTGCGTGTGCAGAGTAGTGCTGGACTTGATCCTGTATGGACAGAAAGCATGGTAATAGTATATAAAGTGAAAATCTTAATTTAGTTATAGCTGGATTTTGGATCTTACCACAAGTTTTCATTAGTTGTATTCAGAAATAATTCTTTTGCACACTAAGAACATGTATTGCTTTCCAGTCAGCTTCCACTGTAGAGCAGAGAAGAGAAATTAACATTCTTTGTTTGATTTCTAGCCCTGTGAAGGTAACTTTGATAGGAGCAGTTCTTTTCACCCTGCAACGCAGACAGTACTTGCCAATAGCAAAACACAACCTTGTGTTTTTATACACCATCTTTCTTGTTGTCTTCAAGGTAAGAATTTGGAAGTGTTGCTAGTAACCAAATAACAGAAAATACTTTATTTAATTTTTAGAATGCATGCTTCTGGATGGGAAGGCCAGCTCCTGCTGAAGTCATGTGTTTAGTGTTCTATACATGAGCAGAACAGAAGACCTGTTCTGTTACTGATACTGTTCAATGTATGGGGGGCACAGGGAGGAAAAGAAAAAAATCAGTAATTTTGGCACTCAGTATTTGATATTCCAGGCTTGTATGTCCATATTCTCAAACAAAGCTTATTCTTGTAGAAAGAAACTCTCCTGTTCTCTGTCTTTTGTGTGTACCTGTGCAGTCGCCAGTGGGTTTGTAAAACAAGCCAGGTGGATTCTCATCTGGCTTAAAGTGTTCACAAAGTAAGTGTTTGGGTGGGAAGAGAAAACATACCAAAACCACTCTGAAATAGCTGTAACTATTTTGTAATAAAATAGACACTACTTCTTTATGGAAGTCTTCAGTCCCTCCAGTCTTGTTCATTTCCAGGATGATGCCTTTCTTCTGGATTACTAGTTTATAAGAAAACCTAATCTCTGTTAGCAGATATCTGGCAATTTTAAGAGCTTCAGAGCTGCTGTTGAACAGACCAGAGAATGTGTGGAAGGGTGGTTGCCAGTCTCCTTTCTGTGAAGAAGCTGACAAGTTTAATTCTGCAGAAGTTACTTTAGGGAGCCAAGACTTGAAGCTTATGTTCTTGATTCCCCATCTAAACCGATAAAGGCATTGTTGAACTGTGGATGCTGGGAATGGAGAAGGAAAGGAATGTTATTCTGGAAGTCAGAAATTGCAGGTGTCCACAGAAGCTGACTGTCTGGCTGCACTGAAGTAACTAAATCCTCACACTGATGCTTGTACTGACAGTCAGGAACTCAAGCACCCACTTAACTAATAAGGAAATAAAGCAAAAAAGTGTATCTGGCATAGTCCTTTAGTTGTGTCTCTTAGAAACTTGTCATGTCTCTGAAAGCCGCAGAAACTGTTGCAATATAAACTTGTCCAGTACCCGGATCTAAAAGACAGTTTTTTCAATCCTGATTCCAAGTTATGTGTCCTAAGGGATGCCCAGCTAAATCTCTGAACTTTATGGAATGAGTGTGGCTGTCTGGAATTCTGATTAAAGTCTGGTTGTGCACCTGTACATTCAGGTCCTTACACGTTCCATTCTTTCAGATTAAATGGAAGGAAGCCACTCTGTTTACAGTTTTTCAGTTTGAACAAGGCACAAAACTTACACATAAAAGTTGCTCTTCACCTTAGTTGTATGGCATTAAATGTGATTTACTCTTAGGATGATTAATCTTACAGGTAGTTTTTTTGTCCATGTTGTTTGTGTATAGCTCATAGAATCATAGAGTCATACAATGTTAAGGGCTGGAAGGGACATCAAAGATCATCCAGTTCTGTCCTCCTGCCATGGGCAGAGACATCTTCTACTAGGCCAGGTTTGTCAAGGCTTTATCCAACCTGGCCTTGAACATTGCCAGGGTTGGGGTATTTGCAACATCTCAGGGCAGCCTGTATCTCACCACCTTCACAGTAAAGAATTTCTTCGTAGTATCCACCTTAAATTTCCCCTCTTTCAATTTGTACCCATTCCCTCTTGTCTGTTGCTACAGTTCCTGATGAAGAATCCCCTTCATAGCTGTGTGAAGTGTTGGTCAGAAAGTAAAGCATTCTTTGACCAATTTCAGCTAAAATGAGCAGACTTCTGTTACTGGTGGCATGGCCTCACCCTTGTGTAGAAAGTTAAAAATGCCATACACCCATTCAGCTTTGAACTTGTTTAGCTGTGAAGCCATCACAACTTTTATTGTAACTTGATCCTTGTTCTTCGTAGGTAAAAATGATGTTGACAGGATGTGCAACTTCTCCACTTGCTCCCTTTGAGGCTGCATTGGGCCAAATCTTTTTTGGCTCGCGAAAGACACCTTCCAAAGTGAAGGGTGAAGGTGCCACATCTTCCAACGGCTCTTCAGTCTGTGACCAGCCTTCTGAGCAGCACCAAGAGGGTGCTAAGAAAAAACAAGCAAAGAAAACAGAATAAGTGACTTAAAATCCTTGTGATGGTCATGACCGTTGACGATGTTTGTCTTCCAGATTAGGCTGGCTGAGAAGTTTCTCTGAGGAAACGAGAACAGGGCTGTGTTGTGGTTTGCCTTTTTGGAATGTGTTATGTAAGCTATGTGTAAATGCACATTGGATTGTTGGATTTGTAAGTTAAAACTACAAATTTTTATAGTGGTTAAAAGTTTACTAATTTTTGTATTTATGATAACTTCAAATGCTTATGTGTTAAAAAGATAGTTTCAAAAATGTGACAATCATATTTGTTATTTTTTTTCCCACTATATCACTTGTTTCACGTCTTCTTATCTCCCAGTTCTGATGTTTCATTTTGATAACACTGATTTGCACTGTCAGGTGTTCACTGTAGCACGTCCCAAATAAGAAAGTCATTAAGTAGGGCGTAATCACATTGCACTGTATAAAACCATAAAAATGTACTGAATTAATGCCTTTAACTAGAAAAATAACTGAATTATTGTTGTAATTCACATTGTACTGGTCTAGATTTTCTTCATTTCCTTAAGTAAATATTTTTCAATATTTTTCTATTTTTTAAAATGAGAGTAAATTATCTGGCACTTAAAAAAAATCTTTACAGTTAGCAAGGAGAAACATTTCAATATTTTTGCTGTTGGCTTACTTGGACTCTTTATTTGCAAGCATTTGAGATGTAGGTATTTTTCATGGCACATTGGTGTTTTAAAAGTGGTTTATAGTTATCTTCTGGTTCATCTGGGACTAGACATTTTTGCCTGCATTTTTATCCAAGCATATGCACTTTTTTCTTTTCAAAGACAAACTTCATTAGAAAGTAGAATACTGGACAGTACATTTAGCTTGTTTAGTTCAGCACCTTGAGCTCCAAGACAGGGATGGGAGCAGAATGTTGCCTCCATAATCCAGGAGGGAATGGTCAGTGAGCTGCTACACCAGCTGGACACTCCCAAGTGGTGGGATGGGATCCACCCAGGGGTGCTGAGGGAGCTGGCAGAGAGCTCGCTGAGCCACTTCCAGTCATTACCAGCAGTCCAGGCAAACTGGGGAGGTCCCAGTTAACTGGAGGTTGGCAAATGGGACACACATCTACAGGAATGGTCAGAAGGAGGATCCAGGGAATTACAGGCCTGTCACCTGCCCTCAGTGCCAGGGAGGCCATGGAGCAGATCACCTGCAGTGCCATCAGCAACAGGTACAGGACAACCAGGGGATCAGGCCCAGCCAGCCTGGCTTTAGGAGAGGCAGGTCCTGCCTGACCAAGCTGATCTCCTCCTGTGACCTGCTCAGGGCTGAGGGAAAGGCTGGGGATGTGTCT
>QWTY01030137.1:0-11286 GCA_008033365.1 Pseudorectes ferrugineus | reverse complement strand
CTTGGTGGGCTCCTCTGGACTCGCTCTAACAGGTCCACATCTTTCATGTGCTGCGGATCGCAGAGCTGGATGCAGCACTGCAGGTGGGGTCTCACCAGAGCAGAGCAGAGGGGCAGAATCCCCTCCCTCACCTGCTGCCCACGCTGCCTTTGATGCAGCCCAGGACACGTTTGGCTCTCCAGGCTGCAAGGGCACACAGCCAGGTCATGTCCAGCCTCTCACCCACCAGCACCCCCAAGTCCTTCTCAGCAGGGCTGCTCTGGGTCTGTTCATCCCCAGCCTGTGTTGATACCGGGGGTTGCCCCAACCCAGGTGCAGCACCTTGCACTGGTCTTGTTAAACCTCATGAGATTCCCATGGGCCACTTCTTGAGCTTGTCCAGGTCCCTCTGGATGTCATCCTGTCCTTCAGTTGTGTCACTCAGCTTGGTGTCATCTGCAAATTTGCTGAGGGTGCACTCAATCCCTTCATCCATGTCATTAATGACGATATTAATTACACTGGTTCCAATATGGACCCCAAGGGACACCACTTTTCACTGATGTGCACTTGGATTCTGAGCCTTTGACCACTACCCTCTGGATGTGACTGTCCAACCACTTTCTTATTCATCTAACAGTCCACCCACCAAATCCATCTCTCTCTAATTTAGAGAGGAGGATGTTTTGTGGACTATGTCAAAGTCTTTACACAAGTTCAGATAAATGATATCTGTAGCTCTTTCTTTGTCCACTGATGTAGTCACTCCACTGAAGGAAAGCCACTGGGTTGGTCAGGCAGGACCTGCTCTTGGTGAAGCCGTGCTGGCAGTCTCAAATCACCTCCGGTCCTCCATGTGCCTTAGCATAACTTCAAGCAATAATCTTGAGTTAGAGCTGATTTTTATTCATCAGGTCCCTGAGGTAAGTGCCTAAACCAGAACTGGTCCTCCCTGAGTGAGAAGAGACTGAAACGTGTCCATTTAAGCTCATTCTTCTCATTGCCAGAAGGAAATGCAAAACTCTTCTACTTTGCATTATTTAATTACTATTTATTGAGCAGAAGGGAAGGAGGAAAAGGAAAAAATGAATCATTATTCCAGTAATCAGACAATTTATTTGAACTATGAGAGAGTTTTTTTCATCCTTGCTTCACTGTTCTGGTGATTTAATTCAAGAAAGGTGGACTAAAAGAAATGTAGGTTTCTCAAGAAATCAGCTAGATAAGGCAGAGCTTTTGAGGTTCTAATGCTTGATTTTATATGCCTCAAGTTGAACTAATATGTAGTGCCTAGTCTTAGTGACTGGTAGATCTGCAGAGTGTACACAGTGCACTGTGTAATATCACCACTCAGATAGAGTACAACTGTGTTTGTGGAGCACTAATCTTGAGGAAACATGCCCTCACTTTTATCCACTATTAAGCTGCTTTAACTTGCTCGCCTTTGCACTTCTATGCTCAGTGGCTGGTTTGGCACACAGACCTGCATCTGAATACATCCAGTACACTCATGGCCTTCATGGTTCTGGTCAAATTACCCTCCCAGAACCTCAGGAGACTCATCTTTGAGTGCTCAGAGTGCTGCAGATGGATGTGGGCCTCCACTTCTGTGTTGTCTTTGTTGGCTCCATGAGGATAGGTCAGATAATCTTCAGCATCTCTGTACAGGCACCTGAATCATTCCTGAAATACCTAAAAGCTGTTCTCCTAACTCTAGGATAATAATCCTTTCTATAGTCAGTGAAGAGAAAAATATACTAAGAGAGGGTGACTCAGGTAACTAACTCATCTTAGACACCTATTTTATGATGCTGAGTCATTTGGTGAAGATACTTCTTATACACCATTATATATAAAGGGAATAACTAACTGAGTTAGATATCTAACTTTTTAGACACAGATTTTACGTGAAATGAATCTTCTTTGTACTCAAAACTAACACTGTAACTTAGCATCATAATGTAAACATGCTAACTTTTATTTTCGCTCTAAAACCCACCAAAGATGAGCCTAATTTTCCAACTGATTTTAATAGCTGTTGAATCAATCATAGACTGAAAACTTGGGGGAATGGGGGTAATTCTGAGAAAGGAAAAAAGTTTTTGTAAATGAAACACCTCCCCCTAAANNNNAAAAAAGGAAGAAAGAAAGACAAAACACCGAAAAAGAAAACACTGAAAGTAAAAGGTATTTGTACAGAAATTGTTTGGGTTTAGAATCATAAATTTTATAATTCTAGAATAGAAAGTAAAATGTTTGTTTTTTCTAAAATCTTACTACGTTTGATACTGTGCTATCAACAAGAGACTGAAAAAATCATTGACAATGCACATCTATACTCTAGAAACAGGAGTTTGTAGAGGAAAATCAGGTCATGATTCCACAGCAGAGTGTGTAAGAATGAGCTCAAACTAACTAATGTGAAGTCCGCCCAGATGTTTCTCATGTATGCTGAGTTGCCCATCGAAGAGGCAAAAGAGAGACTTGGCTTTTGTCTCTGAGTAGCTACATAAGGAACAGAAAACTGCTAGTTGAAAGCTTTCCAAATCTAGTAAGCAAGGTTATAAAAAAATCTAAAGATTAGAGCCTGAGGTGAGTAAAATTTGGATTATGATATAATGCATGAGTGAACTAGGTACAAGAAAAAGTTAAGATAAAGGAAACATGAAAATTCAGGTAAACCTGATGGCCACAGATATGCTAGACTTCAGAGATCACAGTGGCTTTCTCAGTCTTGGACTATCAACATCCAGAAATTGCATGATGGCTTAAATAGAACAGGACCATTGCTGATCCTGCTAGCAAACGTGGCTTTTTCTCTGTGGGACTTGCTGGTGATCAAAGATTTATCCCCAATGACAAGAGTTAGGAATCCAAAATAAAATTATATACCTTTACTATTTCTTCAAACCTCTCTGGGAATTACAATTGCCACACTTGCTATTGTCGTAAATCAAAGTGGTGGTGTCCTGTCTCCTCAATTTTCTTGTAGATGAAAAACAATTCTTGTTTAAAGCTGAAAAAGCCAGAATTTTAAGAGCTTGTTAGACTCTGGTACACTGGGTATCTCCAGCAGCTCATTCTAACTTGATGTAGGATCATTCTGCTCAGTTGACTCCTTTCTTGCTTGCTTGCTAGCAGGAAAAGTCTTCTCTGCTTTAGATTTACTCTGATTCTGTCACCTATCTTTATTTTTATATCAAGTCTTGACAAAAACTGGAACAAAATAAAACCTCTTCAGAGCCTGAGTATTAGAAATCCTTAGCTCTTTTTGTGGCCATGCACTACAGCCTTGTTGCACCTGGAAGAGGCCATGTGCCTTTTATGGCCTCCTGAATCTATCTGGCTTTGTTGTAGCAAGTGATGCTGCTCATCTGACAGAAAAACTTCATTAATACAAATGATTTGTGGGGAACATTCTGAGAATTCAGCTTAAAATTGTTTACTATTTTGTTCACTGCTCAACTGGAAGTTTTTCATGACTGAGCAGACAGGGTTTATGAGCATACTTTGTCTGACAAATGCCATAAAGATGCATTGCATTGTAGATGTAATTCTTTATTTATGTCATGATGTCTATTAAATTCAGAAGGTCAACACATACTAGATCTAACTGTTGGAAAAAAAAATTTCGGATGTGCATTTTTTAAGTAAAGATGTTTTTGGGCATTACAGATAGAGATTACACAGTCTGAGGATTTTACTAATACAGCCACAATACAGGACAAATGAGAAGAGACCACAAAATCTACGAAGGTTTTATTTACTCAGCAGATTTACTGAGAGAAAGCACTAAGCAGGAATTTCTTAGCATATGTGAATGGACCTAGATAAACATCTCCTAAATTTAAAGTACTTTAATGGTAGTATATGGACAACCATGTGTTTTTACCAACTTGAGTCTGAACACAGATTATTTTCCAATTTTCTATCACTTTAAGTAGAAAAAAAGGTAAGATGAATCACAAATCATCCCTTTGATATTAAGGGATGAGACTACATTTTGGAAACTATGCAAATCTAAAGAAACAACAACAAGCAATAAAGTAGTACAGTCGTCTTCATTAACACCAGGCAATAGCAGATTACTCATCTTTATGCAGGCTAGCACATGAGGTGAGTGAAGCATGTGCTTTGTTAGCAAGTCTCAGTAATGTGTTCTGAAACAAAGAATTAGTAAGGATCAGAAAACCAGTTCCATTCAAGATTAGCATAAGTTAGCCTGTTTATTAATCTTTTATGTTTATGCAGGTAAATGGAAGTGCACAGGTGCACATAGATTTGCAGTATTTGTAGCGCAAGTAGAATATTGTTATAATCTCATTCTCCAGATATTTCTGAAAAAAGAATGGAAAACAAGTGCTAATTCTCAAGTTTCATACTGAAGAGATTTTATTGATCACTGTCTGTATCATCAATAAAGATATAGAACAGTACTGGTCCTGATGTGGAGATACACCACTTGATACTGTTTTGTATTTGGGCATTGAATCATTGACTGCAGCTCTTTGTGTGCATCCATCCAGCTTATCCCTTATCCATCAAATATATCATCCATCAAATCCGTCTCTCCTATTAGAGACAAGGATGTTGTGTGAGCCCTTACAGAGGTCCAGGTAAATGACATCAGTTGCTCTTCCTTAGCCACTCATGCAGACACTCCCATCGTAGAGGCCAGATTAGTCAGTCCTGGGCACCCTACTCAGGTGACCCTACTCTGAGTTGGAAGTTGGACTAGGCTGTCTCCAGAGATGCCATCCAAACTTAAAACTTTTGTGATTTTTTTGACTGTGCTTATAATTTTGGAGAGTGTCAACTTAAAGGGCAGTATTATTTCAGTGATGTCTTTTTTCAGAGGTAAAATTGTAAAAGTGCCTAAACAAACACGTCATCCACAAAGTTCTTTGAGAACTGTAAATATTTTTATTCTTATTTGTAGTAGGCTGCAGAATGTATGAGTGAAAAAATCCTCATTTTAAATATGAGTTATTTGATGCAGCCTGATTGAAAAACAAAAATATGTCACTTGCCTCCATGTGGAGAAAACCAAGTTATTTGATGAGGCTCTTTATCAGCAACAATTCTATGAATTGGGAAAACCTAAATGTATTCCTACCACTTACCCAATTGATTATCATCTCCCAGAAACTGTTATGGTTATAGAAAAACGATGTTGTAAATCAGGATAGACAAGATTAGTGTGAAAAATCTAATCTAACAGTCATTGGTTTCATTAGACTTTCTCTAAGATGGTGAGTTTTCCTTCTTCCATATGTAGGCAACCCTTTGGACTGAGTTTTGAGATTATAAGGAGAAATCTGGACAACTGAATTTAAGTTATGAATTTTTTCAATCAGCTACTTTATTTCACTAGTGGTCAACTTTCAAAAAGGAGTCCAAAACAATTTGATGTGAACCTGTTAGATCTGTCAAGGAATCATCTCTGTTCTCTATTAACAAGAGCTACTACAATTACTGATTATCTCAGCTAGTAAAATGGAGTGCTTTTATTCAGCACTTTGTCCCACGAAATGAAGATCCTATCCTGTGTTACCATCACTTTTTCATAGTATTGGATTTCAAAGTAACACATGTGGTTAGTATCCAGTATAAAGCATAAACTTAGCAAATGTAAAGACTGAATAAAATTTTAAACTATAATTTTATTAACCAGAAAGAAGACCATTAAGAGAACAGTATAACCATGTACAAACAGAATAGCAAAACCACGGTACTCCTTTAGCAAAAGTTTAAAGCAGACCCTTAGCACTTTTAAAGGTGTAGTGCCTCTGTGACTAACAGACCCAGATTTACCTCTCCTAATTTCAACTGCTTAACTGAGGAACTTTGCTGTTCAGTGAAGAGAGGAAATGACAGATATTTTCAGAAGGCAATTCACTCTGATCTGTGTTCTCAGATAAGACTGAATTACTGTAGACACCTATTTCTTTTCATCACTGAAAGTGAAAGTCCTGGGTAATTAGGTAACAGTCATCTTAGCTGAGTGTATAAATGTAAGGAATCTAAAGTGCTCCTAAATTTGGGTTAGCTGTGGAGGTGAATTTTCACTGGAACTGAGGTTGTTCCTCAAATTCTACCAGTGAAGGGTCTGAAAAAAATGCCATCAGTGTGGATTTTTACCTCCATCCATCTTTGGGATGCCAATCTCAGTGGGTCTAGTAAAGGAGAAGAGTCCCAGTCCCCAACCCTTCCTCCTGCCAAACCGATTTAAAAAACAGAAGGGGATGCCTTAGAAATCAATTTACATTCCTTCAAGTGTCCAGAAGTACTTTCTCCATGGCTCCCGAGGAGTGATGTAGCTCTACTCTGTCTTTATCTTCTACACTGACAAAATGCCACAATTCTTTCCTGATGCTGGAGATAGACAGGAAATATTTTTTCCATGCTGTGAAAATAAAAATTTTTAAAGATATTGCCATTGTGAATTACAACTAACTCTGCAAAAATTCATTTTTCTCTGCTTTGAAAAGACTGCTACTCTAATTTGCTTGCATTTAAAACCCGGAAAGGATATCAAACAGAGAAGCTATGTTTTAACTATGGAAATCTCGAAGCCATAGAGAAAAAAAAAAATCCAAAGAAGAACGGAGTTAGAACTGCCTTCCTTGTGAACCCTTATAGTTTGACCATACACCATTTATTATGAGAAAAGTATTTTCTTACAAAATTATTTAATTATTTGCTAGCTTTATCTGGTACACCCCTCCCTTCTTTTTGTTTTTTTGGGGGGGGTTTTGTTTGTTTGTTTTTTGTTTTTACAAAATTCTATCCTTAAGATAAGTGTATCCCTTAATGGATTGGACTGGGCTGCTAACTATGCTGATCTCTAATTTTTGCTATTGGCACTTTCAACACAAAGATGAGGTCTATTGTTGTTTTGTCTATATCCTGATATTGCCACTACTCTCAGTATGGTAAATTTGAACTGCACAGCAATTCAGAACAAGAATAAAGAACAGAAAAGATTAGCTCAGTTGTATTTCAGAATTTTCTAGTGCATCATTTGAATGATTCAGTTCTTGTGTTGTTTTTAAGCTTATTTTCCCCAAAGCATTCAGCAGTTCACTGGTTGAAAGCTAGCTCTTGCATCTATAAAATTTCATGTACGTGATTCCCAGCTGTTTCAGCAATCTTAAATCACTATCCACTCTTGAAAACTTAGACCACACTTCAACATTTTTAGTTCTGTAACTTGTTATTGGCAAAGAGAGGTGAGATTTGGAGAAGTGTGGCAGCTGAATAACCAAGATAGGAATCAACAACAGCAAGATTTGCATAGATCTTGAGTTACCTGAAATCAGAGATAAAGAAAATATGTAATAAATAAAATTACCTTCAGAGTCAGAATTACACGTTGAAATGGTGTACATAATTTAGTAGTTTTTTCAGAATTTTTAGGTATTTGAGAGTTTTCTTAAAATCTTGCTTCAACAGGCTGTATACGCTTTAAAAAAAATGTAGCCTTCTGTTGTGAATGAAGACAATGTCAAGACAGCAAAAAGACAAGAGACCTGAATAGCTTTAATAGTCCTCCCCTATCCAAAATTATTTAAATTACTGTGGAGTCGTGCTCTTCAATAGAGTGGGGTGTATTTTGGGGAAGGAAGGTTACTGACACGATTTTTTTCCCTAGAAGTTTATTAATTCTGATATAGTGACTACAGATATGCAGAAGAGTTGGTAAACCATCTCTGCCAGGAGCTGAAGGGCCAATGGGCTGCAGCCTAAGAACACTTGAAAATGCTCACAGAATTACATGCAAAGTGGTTCATGTGACAAGAACAATCGCTTCTGTCAATTCTTTCAGCTCTCTGATGTTTTATACAGATGATCCCTCTCCATTTTATAAACTTCCAGTTTCATCCACATTCTGAGTCACCTAGAAGTTCTGGATAGATCTGGTAGAAGAGATACAATGCTAAATATGCTTCGTAGACTATGTCTCCTCTTTAATCTTCTTGTTAGCTTTTCATGCTTATTTAGGAAAGAGGGAAATAAATCAGGAAAAAAATTGTAGGAAATGTGTCACAGTAGTACCCTGCAGAAAAAGAGCAACAGTACAGAAGGAAGGCTTTTTGTGATTATCAGCAGTGAGGGAATAGATACTGTTTGCTGTTAGCAGAAACATCTCTTTTATTAATTCAAAACAGAATATTCAACTTTTGATCATCTAATGAACAGAATCCTTATCAAAGATCTTGTCTTGATGGACCTTGTCCTTCTGTATTGGAAGTTTTCAGCCAGAATGGATGCAGAGCTATGTTTCTAATAAATCAGAAATAACTTCTTAAGACATATGATTTGCCTGCTATGCCCTCTACTGAGTACTGACAGATGCAGGCACGCTGGGCTGAACCTGTCTTATTCTAGTGTTGCACAGCTTTCAAGCAAAATGTCTGTCCTTTGACTTTTTGAAACTTAGTGAAACTATGAACATCTCATGAAACTATGAACATCTCCTGGCTTTTCTGATTTTAAATCAGTATTTTGTTAATATATTTTAACCAAAAATCATGCATAATGTTTCATTTTTTAGTCTTGTTTTTCCTGCTCTTACTTTCAGGAAGAGCCCTATTTTTTTAGGAGAGAAATCTTTCTCAAGATTTGAAAGTGACTTATTTCTCATTTCTATATACAAGTTCATGAGGTATCATGGGGAAAATATGCATGAATAAGAGTGTTAAAAAATAGCAAAAGGTGTAAGTGGACACCTTTTAAGGAAATAATTTTCTTAAAACTCCCTTTATTTCTTTTGCCTCATGCTATTTCATTTTATTTACACAGAAAAAGAATTATCACACAAGAAAAAAGGACTGTCCAAATGAAGGCAAGTAATGAATGAAGAATTAAACTGTCCACCAAGTAGAACAGATTTGCTGGTTAGTGAGTCCAAGAACCTTGCCTTTACCTCCTGAAGAACATATGGACAAAAACCTCAATTCATTCCCAATCTTTAACTGTTGGTGGTATCATTGTTTTTCTTTCTGCATCATCTGTTTCAAATCATCTATAAACTTAGGTCATCTAGGAGGTCAAACAGAAACAGAAATTCACTTCTGAGATTTAAACATCTAGGGTTTGGTCTTTACCACTGAAACCAACTGTAGCTTTGTTTTTAACTTAGACAAACTACCTTCTTTGATAGAAAGCTGTCAACTACATTTCTAGTATCAGAGGCTTATGGGTTACGGCTCAGTGGAAACTTGAAATAATGATATTTCAGTTTTTTATTCTTTAGGTATGCCTATTAGATGATACCATCACGGCTAATTTAGACTATGGTCCAGATCCTCAACTGGAATATGAACCAACAAACACAAACACTAAACCTTAAAACTGATTCTACATATCCAGTCTAAAGAGCTTAAAGGCTGATAGTGTTTCAGCTTTCACTAGTCATTCTTCCACACTGAATAGAGAAACTACATTTGCCATCTTCTAGCTTCTAGACACAGCTGAAAGAAATGAGAAAGAACAAATGTGTGGTGGCTAAGGACCATTTTGCTCCATTTGTTTTCAAGGATCAAAACCGAATCAGTACTCTGCAATTGACAGCTGAATCAAGAGGAGAAATCACAAGGAAGACACATTCTGCTGAAGCTCTAGGCTGCATCAAGAGCTAAATTAGAATTTAAAACAGTTCTCAAAATAAGCACAGAGCTAAAATCAGCATAGTTTTGGCACTAAAAATAAAAGGGCACTTCTTTGCTGCAGATTGTTACAGATTGTTATCTACAGCAGCTCACCTGGGAAAAAATACAATTTTCTGCACAGCATTTACAAATCTGAAAGTAGATGCTCATGGTTCACCAGGTTATTGCAAAGATGCTTGAAGATGTAGTCAAGAGGTCATTTAATGGGTGTACCCCACTTGTGGAGTGGGTTTAGAAAGATCCTCTGTCCTTTGTCTGAGCAGACCATGTACAAGATGGCTCTGACCTGATCATAAATTAGGTACTTTAGTACTAAAGCTCTGCTAATTAGAGCAGAAAAGCTGTGTATGCATGTCCAAAGAAGCCACTGAGTGTTTCCATTGAGGAGCTCAAAATGGACCCATGCAAGTGAATTCCTGAGTCTGACCGTTCACTAACTAAAGGAAATAAATCCAAGTCACAAGATAATAAAACCAAGAAATAAGTGAGTCAACAGGACATTTATTCAATGGATACTTGTGTCAGCACAAAAAGAAGCAAAGGAAAAAGTTTATTGTCAAAATTAATTTTGGATTATGTGCTTTATACATTACATTTTGCTAATTCCTTGCTGGTTGTGCTCTCTTTCACCTTAATATAAATGCTTTGGGTTTCTTTTATTTTTGTTTGTTTTATTATATGCACGAAAATATATACTCCTTGAGAAGAGGAAAATATTGACTACCTTTGGCCTTGAGAGGAAGGGTTTCATTTTTCCAGGTGCTTGAATGAATACTCATCTGGTTTTGTTTTGTAATTTTACAAAGAACTCACAGATTTTGAACCTGACCCTTCCTCCTGCTGACAAAACTTGGCAGAATTGTTCCAGTGATATAATACAGAAATGCAATGCTGAGTTGTACCTCTCCCTGTGATGTAATGCACCTACAGCGACCTTACAGAAAGTGACTCATAATATAGATTTGTCACAGACTTAGAGAAAAACAGGATTGCTTTTATCTGAATGAAAGTAGAGGCAAATCATTATACTGCAAGTGCAGCCATCTTCCTGCATCCAAAAATTATACTGCTGGCTTTGCTTTATCAACAGAGGAAGCTTCTGTCATTTTATTTCATTTGTAGCTTCTGTCATTTATTTCATTTCAAGGATGTGTTTTAAGCAGGTTATTTGGCATTTTTTCGTGATTTAGCCCCAGCCAGCAACCAGGCCCCATGCAGCCACTCGCTGTCTCCCCCACCAGCAAGATTGGGGAGGGAACTGGAAGGGTAAAAGATAGAGAATTCATGGACTGAGACAAAGGCAGTGTAATAAGGAAACCAAAAGCCACACACACAAGCAAAGCAAAGCAGGGAATCAATTCACTGCTTCCCAAGGGCAGGCAGGTGTTCAGCCATCTCCAGGAGAGCAGGGCCCCATCACACGCAGCAGTTCCTTGGGAAGACAAGCGTCATCACTCCAAATGTCCCCCCGCCTTCTCCCTTCTTCCCTCCACTTTTCATACTAAGCATGATGCTCTGGAATATCCCTCTGGTCAGTCTGGATCACCTGTCCTGGCTGTGTCTCCTCCCAACCTCCCATGCACCCCCAGCCCCCTCACCAACGTGGCAGCATGGAAAGCAGGAAAGGCCTTGG
>QWTY01030134.1:0-17429 GCA_008033365.1 Pseudorectes ferrugineus | reverse complement strand
CTGGGAGCAGAACCCGACACCCCCGGCTGCCCCTCCTGTCAGGGAGTTGTGGAGAGCCAGAAGGTCCCCCCGAGCCTCCTTTTCTCCAGGCTGAGCCCCCCCAGCTCCTTCAGCTGCTCCTAGACACAGCTTAAGGGAATCTTGAGGGAAAGCAGAGAATCACCACAGTTACCTGTAGGAGGAGCTTGAGTCGAGTGATGCGCTGGAAGGGGAGGATGAGGAAGGATTTAAGTGAGAGGCGCTGGCATAGTGGATCACTTTCCAGTCTCTCCAGGACTTGCTGGAACCCTGCATTTCCATTTCTGTGGGAGTGGCAAAGAAAAAAAAAGACATCCAGGCATCAGAGTAAATAAATAACCTTCCTAGTATCAGATTTCAGGGAATGTTGGAGTACGCCCAACAGTCAGGTTTTGTCCCTGGGGCAAGAGGTGTCAAGAAACTGCACCACTCTGCTGCTGAAGAGCAAATATGGGTTTCTAACAGCTACAGGATGGCAGTACAGCAGTTATTATCTCTTTCCTCTTTCCACAGCCCTCTGGAGTAAAAGCCAGAAGTAACATCTGCATTTCAACTCCCTCTGTCAGTAGTGCTCCTCTCATGGGAACATGGTGGTGGTTTTGTGGTGGTTTGCATTCCAGTTCTTGGTAGTCTGAAAACCAGAGACTGAAAACCATTATCCAGGACAGTCATTTTTACTCTCTTCAGTAGAGGGCAGACAGAGAACAGCCTGCAACAAGATCAGATATTAAGTGTTCTTTTCCTCTCCAGTGCTATGGGAGAGAAGCCTGCAGGAGCTCTGTCCTGCTGTCCCAAATGCCATTGAACTGAGGAAGGTTCTTCTGGGGGCATAGCGAGAGCACTGCTTAGCAGCCAATTCCTGCAGCATTCCCCATTGTTTGAAAGACTCAATATTGAAGGAAGTAAGGGAGAAAAGGGTGCAACAAATAAGAAAAACTTACAGTAACCTCTGGAAGGTTTGCTCCTGATATGTCTGGTTTGTCACGTATGGCAGATACACCCGGCGGAAGTCGGGGGCGTGTTTCAGAGCCACATCACACACATGGAAGGTGAACATGTCCTCTTCAAATTTCTCCTCCAAGTCAAAGAGGAAACTGCAGCACATGGATGTGGTGCCATAAAAGAAGAGGGAAATATCAGTGTCATTTAGTCTTCTAAAACCCTGACGGCCCACAGATAAGCACAAGACAGCTCTTTATTTCTAGGGAGAGTGTAATGTCTAGACAATGACAATTTAGGGCTCGGTATCAGCAAGGAAAAAGCAGAGGCAAAAGACCTCTATTCTTGAGAGGTCATGCTTCTACAGGCATGGTCAGGAAACAGCTGGAAACTAAGACCTCACCAGAATAATCCCGCTGGTAGAAATGGAAAAGGTAGCAGCAAACCTTACCAGTTTAGTGATTTATGCAGCCAAGCCTTGCAGGAGGAAAAACAGAACAGAATCCTACAACATAAAGGATTCCTTGCATGTGGGGTCATGTCCATATTTCATGACTTACGCTCTATCGATTCACATTAGTTTCTGTCAAGTGATGGTTGTAACTTACTTTTTTCCCCTTTTTTCTCCCCCTCTTTTTCATCAGGGCTCATGCAGCTGCCCCTTTTGTCTTGTATTTGGCAGGAGCTGGTTTGGGTTGGGGTCTAGTTAGTCAAGTTTAATTGTAGCTGAAAGCAGTGGCACAAGGCTGCATTACCATTTGGAACATTTAGATCCCCTGCAATGAGCTCTGTGCACAACTGAGCCACAGTATCTGGGATTTAACACCAGAATTTACATTGCCCTGTCACCTAAAAAGGCGAATATTCCTCTCCAGGCAGTGTTGGTGTGTCATCACTAAGTGCTGCATCTGCCTTGAACAGTGAACACGCAGAAGAGGAGTGAGAAATGTTCCTGATGGAAGCACCACGTGCCTGTCAGTCCTGGAAGGAAAGGGCCACGTCTCACCTGGCGCTGACATCGCGCACATCGGAGAGGCGGGAGAAGAGCCACTGGCGCTCCTGGTTGGTGAGCATCGCCTGGAGCTCTACTGAGCGCTGGAAGTGATCCACTGCCACGTTCAAACTGCGCAGGTAGGAAGCCTCAGATATTATCAACTCAAACTTGGCCTTGAGAGAGAAAACAAGGGAGCACAGCATCAGTACACTGCACGAGTCTGTGAGGAATCTTACGGAGAGGAGACAGGGCAAAGCAGGAAAACCTCCCAGCAAATGATGCAAGTAGTGTGTAATTACAGAAGAGAGGCTTTAGAAATGAAGGGCAAGCATGCTATTAGAGACTTTCTTTAGAAAACAGACTTGTGGTATGACTTAAAAATAGGTACGTGCTCTCATTTTACTTTTTATTTCCCCTCAACACCACTTTCACAAGGTTCCCCATTTTATAGGCTCCCATACAGTGCAGCATCTGCACCACACACATTTTCCTCCTTCATCATGTTTCCCATGCTGTTGTTTTCACCTCTTTCTCTGGGTCCTCCCGTCCACTTCTCAGATCCTCTCATTTTCCTTACCCAGTTTCTCTGTACCATTGTGCTGAATCCATACATCTCCCTGTCTCCTCTCAGCCCTGCGGCTCAATTTGCTGAACTCACATAGGTCAATCTGATAAATTCACATTCTATCACAGAAAATACAATTTACTGTGGTTTTATTAGCATCTCTCACAAGCTTATGTGTGGGAGAATGCTGCAAGTCTTCTACTTTTATACGCCTTTTTGCACTGACATACTCAAAACTCTTTATCTTGTTCCCACTTTTCCCCATGCCTGTTTTCATGGAGTTACTGATATGGTGCAGCGTCTGTCCTTCAGTGCTGCTTTTCTCTAAAATTCAGCAGTTCAGCACTGCTCCACTTCACAGCCCATGCTGCTTACAGGGGTAGAAGTGATCTCTGCTTCAACCACCTGCATTCCCACATCATGTTTTTTGCTCTCTGCTTTAACCGTTCTTCCAGAGACTCTTTCTTGACCACAGACCACCCATTTACTGTGTCACATCTGTCCCTTACCTCTTGTAGCCTCTGCTCCTCACGGGACATGTTGAGCAGTATTCTGCTGCCCCGTATCATGGGGATGTCCTGCCAGAGGGATGCATTAGATGAGACTGACAGGCGTTGCAAATATGAGTCCTGGGGAGACAGCACTTTCCTCCGTAGCCTTGGGGAACTTGGGAAACTTGATTCTATATCCTCTGGATAATCCACTCTCTTCTGGCTTTGGATGGCCTTGTTCAGAACCACATCACTGTACTCCTGATACAGCAATCTTGCTGTGAAGAAAGACACATACATTTATCTTTTCTGTAGTAGCAACTCACCCTGTGCTTCAACCTGGAGAAAACTCTGCCCCGGCTTGGGACAGCCAAATTCAGGCAAAGCCCCCCAGCTGCCCGAGTGTACTGCAGGGCTCCAGCTGCTTTCCCTGCTCTCTAACACTCCATCCTCACTACCACCATGTGACAGGAGTCCCTCTCCTTTGTGCTCACTGCAAGGGTCAGAGATGAGGGGGGCGAGGGGGCTGCCACAGCACCCCAGGCAGGAGGTACTTACAGGAGTTGATCAGCTTGGAGTGCCGGCGCTTGAAGTTCTCCGTTGTGTCTGCAGGTTTCTTCTCTCTACCAGGGAATAAGGATTTCACAATACAGAGTGAACGAAGGGCACAGCACCAGAGATGGTTCATCCAAACCTTAGAAACTGCTCTGTCACAACAGGGACCTCTCCTTTTCCAACAAGCTCAAGCTCCACAAGCTTTACTTGACAAAGGGCAAAGTTTGGCTTAATGGAAAGGCTGTCCCAAAGGCACAGAAATACCTCTGTTGCAGTAGGGTCTTCTTCAAGAGAGCATAGACTGAAACACAGGCCTACGGCATTTAATTATAGTTTTCCACTCCTTATCATCATCTTTGGTAACTCAGAAACAATGGAGGTGTCTGTGCTGCACAGGGATGGGGGCAAATTCTAAGGGTCTTTGAGAGACTCACCGCATTATAACTGTTTCTGAGCTGACTGGTGGTTCCCTGTGTGCCTTGTGAGCTTCTTCCTCTGAAGGAACAGAAGAAACCTCTGCATAGAAGACAATTGGAAAGCAAACACATCAGTCCATTTTTAGAGTCGAGCTGCAATCCAAATGATACACAGATACCACTTACCTATACCCCACCTAAGTGGCAGTCCTGAGTTGGAGTACAGGTGCCCTTGTGACATTTATTTCTGGGTCAGAAACATTCCAGTTTTAATAATCCTTGCCATTACTTACACTTTACATCTGTTAGCCACATTTACTTTCCACACAAAGAAAAAGGCTGACATTTTAGGCAATGACAGTAACTCTAAGAGCTTCCCTCTCCTGTTCTCCAAGCAAAGATACTGCCTGTGTACCCTGTTTGGTGCAGTCCTTACACTTTCAGCTACTTGGGCCAGGCATCAGGAGATCAGGGGAGCCAAAGTGTAAAAACTGAGAAAGCATAGCTTTGCCTTTTGGTTTGTGAGGGATTTAATCAAAGAAGGTGTGATGAAATTCTAAATCTGAAATAACTGGAAGCAGAAAAAGGAAGAAAGCCCAAAGACTGAGCTGCAGTTATGGGTAAGGGGAAAGACAGTACTGTTGCCTTGAATGTTTTAAAATTTGCAATCAAGACATTACAGGTCAAACATATGAACAAATCTTGATTCAAGCTCTGCCAAACCTTTAACACCCCTCCACATCCCCCTCCTTTTCCTCTGTGCCAAAAATCCAGCATGTTGCAGAGCTTCAAAAATAATCTAAAGTAAGAGCTGAAAAGAAGCAATTATTTAAAGTTCATGTAAGATATAGTAAAGAACAGACATACATCCTGACAGCAAGTACTGTAGAATGAGCTGCATTACAGAAGATGCGTGTTTTCCACTTGTGACATCAGTGATTTGACTTCTGTGCAAGCTGGGACCTTGGGTTTGACAAATTTGCATTCTTATCTGTACTCTCAAATCCTGCGCTCACAGGAAAATCATCTTTTTTAGAAGGTCAAGTGGGAACCTAAAAGTGCCAGTTGCAAAATAAGGGAAGGCAGCAAATAAACAAGTGATAAGAGATATGGGCTACTGAGGGTGTGTGCATGGTTCTTCCTTACTGCCTCGGGGATCCATGAAATAAGTTTATTGTTGCAGGTATTAGTGTGGAATGGGGGGACTGAGCCCCAGAGTGCATCCCTACTCAAGGGAACAAGCGGGATGCACAGGGCAGCACAGAGGAGGGAGGGGACAGCTGGAAAGGGAAGCTTGAGGCAGGATAGGAGGGGGCTGTAGGGCTGGAGCAAGGAATATCACCAGAAAGGCACAAGAGCCGTGCTAAGCTCTCAGCTCTCATGCCTCTCCATCACACTGTCTATTTAGTTTAATCGTACCTTTTGGTAACTGCGCTAAGTTGAAGGGGGGAAGGAGGAAGGGAAATGGAAGAGAGGACTCACGCTGCAAGATGTCTGGTGGTACTGACATCCTCTTCAGGCCCTGACGGTGCCAGTCCTTGGTTTTTACTCGGCTTTTAATTGGGTTTTCTTGATTGGCTACTGGCTCCTGCACAGCTACCGCAATCTTTTTTTTGTCTGGCCAACTTGATGATTTTTCCAAGGGTGCATGTTTGGCCATTTCTTGCTTTGGCTGGTGTTCTCCTCCTTCCAGCCTTTGCCTGACCCTCCTCTCACCTTCTGTTTTCTCTGTGACTGCCAGTGGAGCCTGGATGTTCTTTGTGCCCACACCAAAGCTGCCTGCAGGCTGCTCCCATCGCAGCTCCTCGTCCTGGCAGGTTGTTCTGGTGGTCGGCGGCGATGGAGGGCTGAGCTGGAGGAAGTGGATTGGATTGGTGAATGCAAGCATCGGAAGGAGCTGTGCAGAGTCTCTGCTCTTGGAGTCTGGGGATGTTATCAAGCCTTCCAACGAGGGCCAAGAAGGGTGGTCAGGTGAGGATTTTCCACTCTCTATGTGGTGATCCGCTGTTTCAGGGCTGGTGTCAGAGCAGCCAACTAACATTTCGTTTCCAAGAGCCGAAAAACTTTTGGTCAGCAAACTGACCCCTGAGTCATCAGAAGTCTCTGTATCATGGGGACCTGAGTCACCGAGATCCCACTCTCCACTTACTGGAACAAGGTCATCTCTCTCTGCTAGACTTTCTCCATCAGAAGCAGAGGCCACAGAGTTGGAATCAGATGCAGAGGTGGCAGTCCGGAGAGGATAGCTTAGAGCAGGGTGAACAGCT
Organism: Pseudorectes ferrugineus; assembly: GCA_008033365.1. Classification (NCBI taxonomy): domain Eukaryota; kingdom Metazoa; phylum Chordata; class Aves; order Passeriformes; genus Pseudorectes; species Pseudorectes ferrugineus. The sequence goes on along the minus strand of QWTY01030134.1, from coordinate 11,184 downwards.
CCCAGCTTATCATCATCCATCCCACAGCTGAGGGGGGGCCTGGAGTGTGGTCCAGGAGCCAGCGGCTGGTAATCTTCGGGGGCTGGAGGTGGAACAAGGTGATTTGCATGGAGTGCAGGGGCCTGAGCTTGACTGGGCCTTTGGACGTGGGAAGGAGGATGAGGAAGCTGTTTGGCATCAGGCTCAGACACCAGAGGTAGGCTTGAGTGGGACACAGGGGACAGAGGTTGTCCTTGCTGGTTCACAGCAAGGACCGTATCCTCTTCGGAGGGCCAAGTTAGGGTGCTCAGGACACTGGAAATTCTGGATCCAGGCTCTTTTTGGTAGAAACTGCAGTCAGGCTCATCAAATAAAGGCACTTGTTGTGCTTTATGATCCACATTTGTTCCCATTTCTTTTCCTTGGATAATGGCACTTTTTTCAGGGGAGTTTTGCTGAATTGTCTCTGGGTGGCTCAGGGGAGTGGAAGTCCTTCCTGGTGTTTGGGATGGTTCCAGAGGCCCTGCAATACTAGCCACAGACCGCCTATCCCCAGGAAGGCTCCCTTGTAGAGGGGGGGAGCTCACGTACATTACAGAGAAAGAATTTGGGCCACTAAGGTCCTCATGAAAGCCTTCCTCCGAAGTAAGGAGTTCATGGGAAGTCTTGGCCTCCCCTGCATCTGTCCTTACAACAGCAGTTTCTGCTGGTGTTGGGTCGCACCCTTGTGCAGGAGCAGCTTGGCTGGGTGGTTTCCCTGCAGAGTCTGGCAGCTCATTCAGGCTGGTGCCAGGACAGTGCTCGGGGGTCACAGAGGCTGTTCTGGCACCCTCCTGCTCTGGGACAGACGCTGATGCCGCTGCAGTGAGCTCTGAGGGGGAAGCTGGAATGAAGTCCCAAAGCTCAGCTTTTCCTGTAATGGGATGAAGATCTATGGCATCAGGTGGCTCCAAGTTACTGGTACCAGAGGAAGGGTGTGCTGGAACAGGAGCCTCTGGGTTCTCTGAGCTGAAAGGTGCTGTCACCCCTCCACAGGGTGGTGCCTCTCTTTTATCAAACCTCTGGACAGCTTTTCCGTGACCATCACTGTGCTCATTCTCCCTGCCCAGTCGTGTCTTATCATCCCAGTGAGCTTCTCCAATATCCTGACCACCGATGGAAAAGCGGCCAGAGTCCTCCAGGTCTTCTGCCTGGTCAGAGACATGGCACATGTGTGGAGTTTCCCCACCTAGGTTCAGGTGATTTGAGGACAGAGGGCTGACAGCGGGTGGCTGACATCCAGAACCTGCTTCTGTGACATGAGCATTCAGCAGCACGTCCTCACCAGGATGCTGATCCACAGAGACAGGTTCTCCAGGAAGAAATGCTGATCCTGTTTGCTCAGACAAGGAAACATACTCCAAACCACACACATCCACATTATGCCTGGGAACAGAAGGTATCTCTGACCCAAAAGCTGATGATAGAGCCTCTAGTTTGAGCTCTTCCTCCAGTCTGAGCTCTTCCCTCTGCAGTTGTTCCTGCTCCTTTTGTTCCTTGTTTTTCTGATCTCTGAGCTCCAAAGGTTTGCCTTCTTCCGGCAGATTCTGTTCTTTGCACTCTTTCTCCTTCTCTTCCTGCTGAAGTTCAGATGCTGCCTCCTCCCCAGCTGGCTCCTTATGCTGTGAAGTATTCACTTCCTCTGTCCTTTTAGCAGTACTCCTTCCTTGGAAAGCACTCTCTGCTGAAGGGGCAGGTCTGCCCTCCGTTTTTCTGTGATCATCTTCTAGATGAAGGCATTTGGAAGCAGATGAGTTCTCTTTAGGAACCATTCCCTGGTCTTTGACCATGCTGGTATTCCCCGTTTCACCAGCTGGGGTGTTTCCTTCTGCTTGTAGTGAACTCATTTGGCTGTCATGTGTTAAGGTGGAAGACAACTGATGGGAGGAGAAAGATTCTGTATTCTCTTCCAAACCCTGGGGTGCTCTTAAGCTTTCCTGAACATCTTCAGAAGTGTAAGGTTTAGCTGTGTCTTCTACTGCTCCCTCTGAGGTAGGCTGCTCATCAGGTCCCGGTGCCACCTTTTGGGTACTTTGCTCCTGCTCCGCACCAGCATCAACCTCCTGCAAAGAATCCTTGGAGATGTTATCCAGAAAGGGTTCAGCCTTATAATGCCCTTCTGAAACAGTTTTACAGACCAAAAAGCACTTAGGTGTCTCTCTCTGAGAGGAAATGGCATCAGCCAAAGGGGGTTTCGTTTGCTGGGCCTGAGGGTCTGAGCCATGAAAAGCCGGTTCTGCCTGGCACTGAGGAAACTCAGTGTTGAGGTTCATAGCCTGCAGGATGGGGTTGCCAGGGGCTGGCTCATCCTGGACTCTGCTGTGAGAGGAAGGGTCCTGGTTGCTTTCCAGATCAACCAGTTTCAATTGCCTAAGTTTCAGAGAATAGTCCAGTCCACCCTCCTCTAAAAGCATTTCTCCTTCCAGTTCTGAGAGTCCCTTTTGAGGCTCTGTATCCCCTCGGCCTTGTTTCAGTCCTGCTGGCACTTTTTGCATAGAGTTAGAGGGTCTGCCCAGCATCTCTGCTGCTTTCCCTGGAGCAGCAAGGCAGTCCTTGGGCGTGCTGAGCTCTGCTCTCTTTGCAGAGTTAGACGGGCTGGTGCTCATTTCGGCTGCTGTGTCAGTGGCATGATGCTCTCCTTCCACGGCTGAAGAATCCCAGGCTTCCCCAGTGGTGCTGCTGGCTCCTGGGGGAGTGGTACCTCCCTCACTGGTTTCTTCAGACTCCATCAGTGACACATCCTGCTGAAGAAAAATGCATTTTTCTGTTACTACTTCATAACAATACGATGGATCTAATTCACTGCTTCTACTGTAGCCAATAAAAACCAAAAACAAAACCAACACCACATACCTAGTGGGTGATAAGAGCTGGGAAACAAAGAAAGACTGAGAGCAGGCAAACACCAGATGTAAGCTTGCAGTATGAGAGTAACACCAAAATAAACCCACTGGTGTCCTTTTAGTTTCACATGCAAATGCAGAAAGTGACTTTGGTCAAAGAGCAGAGGTGCTGAGCTCTCTGCAATGGCTGCAGGGCAACTTACTAAAAGTGGTGGCCATGGCTAGTTATCTCAGACCCAAAATGGGGTACCAGAAGGCATCCAGAGAACAAGAAAATTATCAAAAATCTCCATTAATTTTCGTGGGGCACGGTGGACAAATACTCCTGGCCTCTTCTAGCTGAGTTTAAAAGTTCTCTCTGATTTTTGCCTGTTCTTCGGAGCTGATGGCTCTCTTTACAGATCTCTGTGTAGGTCTGGACCTCATTGCAAATGATCACAGAAATTAATTAACAAGACATAGGAATGTAAGAATTTGCGTAACAGGTAACTAGGACATGACACAAGACACGAGATATTTGAAGGCTGTAAACCACATGGGTTGAGAGGAGTAGCTCTGGTGTGTGTGGACTAATCTACAGACTATAAAGAGAAACTACGTCACCATTTAGTCTACTCTTTTAGGGAGGGGGAAAGAAAAAAAAAAAAAAAGCCATCTCAGGATTGTTGGACAGTTTCCCAAAGGATATAGTGGAATTTCCCATCCACTATTGCATTTGAAGTTCAGACATGACAAAGCACTAGGGAATGCACATTTGGGATATGTCTGTGAAACGGACGGAAGAATCTGATTCACCACTTTTATCTTTCTGGCTTCTACCATGACCCACAATCCCTACCTGGAAAAAACCTGAGAAAGAGACAAACCACTGTGGCTCCCTCCCTTTTCTTCTGTGGTGATTTCCTTGTGCTAGAGCGGCTCTATAGTCACAAGTACCAACTTCTGATCCCACACAGAAAGTAAAAGCAGTAAGGGCATAATTACATCTGAACTAATTGTCCCAGTTAGCTCCACGGCCAGGGCACGCCTGGCCTGAAAGCTGGTTTAGCTTCTATTTTCCCTTACGTCAAGTGAAACAAAACACCTGTTCCGAAGGCAAGGAGCGCATGCTCTGGAGTTAGAACTGAAGCATTTTATACACCTTCATCATGGGTATTGTCATCACAGAATCACAGAATGGTTTGGGTTGGAAGGGGCATTAATGATCATCCAGTTCCAACCCCCTGCCATGGGCAGGGACACCTTCCACTCAACCAGGTTGCTCAGAGCCCCTGAGCAAAACCTGGCCTTGGACACTTCCAGGGACGGGACAGCCACAGCTTCTCTGGGAAACCTGTGCCAGTGCCTTGCCACCCTCATATTAAAGCATTTCTTCCGAATATCAAATCTAAATCTCTCCTCTTTTGGTTTAAAACACATCCCCCTTGTCCTATGACTACCTGCCCATGAAAAAAGTAGCTCTCCCTATTTCTATACACCCCTTTTAAGTACTGGAAGGCCGAAATGAGCTCTCCCTGGAGCCCTCCCTTCTCCAGGTTGAACAACCTCAATTCTAAAAAAATATGAGGAAAATAATTGAGTTAGCCAATTGAGTTAACTCATCAGTTAACTTCTTCCTGTGTATTTTTTCTCATGTAATCTTTAATTTTGTTTATAGTGAAAAGACAGTCTTTCTTACAAAACCAGGCCAAAAGTGGGATTTTTCAGCAATTTGGATTTTCCCTCCCAAGTTGTAATAGTTACAATTTCAACAAACAGTATGTTTCAAAGAGATGTGTCCATTCAGGGAGTTCCCAGGGGGTTTTCACCAGGTCTTACTGCTGTCAGCCGGTACTGAACTACCTGGGTGCTGCTAAACTGTCTTTTCAAAGGTTCCACATCAGATTGCTCTTGTGCTACACTGCTCTTGGCTCTCCTGGCTACCCCACCTGAGTCTCCTCAGCTCCAGGCCTAGAAAAGTACTACTTCTCACACCTAATACAGACGGTTTTCCAAAACAGGCTCCCCAGAAGCAGAGAGACTGTTTAGGGAGACACAAACTGCTGGCTAAGGAAGGTTTACTATTACTAAAGATAGGACTGCTCATAAAGGTCTGAATAGTAAGGTCCTCAAACTCAAGCCCACACTTTGTCAGGGGAAGAAGAACTCTTGTTCACTGTGCTGTTTCACAGACGTACACAGCACTGAATTTCCTCTCATTAAGCTCAAAACCCCAGTTTCCACTTCCATGGCTCTGTGGCAAGGATTTGGACAGGTGAAAGGACGAGTCTAAAGCTGTATTTGGAGCAGTTCCATGATGATACTGGGAGGCAAGGTAGAGGGAGGTGCACAGCACATCAACAGTGGAAGCTGCCAAGTGAGATTTGTCTCATCATATTACTGCCAGGTGTTTTGCACACCTCAGGGAGAGTAAGAGAGGAGCTTTGGGAAGTGAGGCAGGAGAAGGAACAGGCAAACCTTCTGCAGAGGCAGGAGGGGAGGACTCCTGCATCTCGCCAGGGAAACTGTTAAGCTCCCGGTTGAAGGCTGGGTGCAGCATAGTAGAATACAGATGTCTGCAATAAGGATTTCATGGAGATGGAAGAGGAAATAATAAAACAAGACTGACAGCACCTGTAGTCTTCACATGCAGAGCAGCTACATACAAAAGCCCAGTAATTACCAGAAGAGAGTGCCTGTGGAGTACTGCCATGTTAAACTCCCAATGCAGGTCTGCTCCATCAGAGGAGGGCCCAGGAGACCCCCAGGAGCTCAGCTACCCAAAGCAAACTTTCAATTAGCATTTTCAGCAGGGCCAATAACATGACAGAGCAGCACACAGGACCTATCTAGCATCTGCCATTAGGCAGGATATGCAAACTCTCAAAGAAAATTCACTGTTTCCACTTTTGGGGCTTACTGATCTTTCACAGCTCTCACTGGATCAGATGTTGGGCTGGCCATCATGCCCTCATATGCTCTGTCTGTGGAACAAGCCAAACCAATGTTCCCTGTTGAGATAAAGCAACTCAGGCTCTTCTCCCAAGAGGGCCTGGAAACCCAGGATTTCAGCTGCCATGCACCCCGCTTGTAGGTGATTCTGAGTGCACAGAACCCCTCCAAGCCGGAAAAGTGAGAGGGAGCAGCTGGCCACATGCCAGCATGAAAACAGAGGGGCAATGCTTGGTCCTGCTGCAGTCACAGGCACAAAATCTGAGAGGGGAAGGGTGCAGGAGGTGGCCTGGTGAGCAGAACAGGACAGCAGTGGAAGCACGAGGGCACAATCCATCCACAGCTTTTTCAGATTAGAAAAGGCAACGTGAATGTCGTACTTCCTGCCACTGTGGGTTAATTCACCTGGACGGAGATGACAAACACTTCTGGTTTTAAATAGAAAGTACCTCAGCTTCCCTCCCCCCTTCCTCCAACAAACAAGAAAGGAGCAATAACAAGTGCTATCAAGCACAGACAAGCCCTTCAGCTAGCCAGGAAGCAAGGCTACACACAAGTGGAGCCCTGAGATCCTCCTCCTCCAGAAGTGGGGAGAGACGGAGCTTTCCGCCTGCCACCTTGGCCCTCCCCGCCTGGTGCCGGGTGCCGCCCGGCCGCCCTCAGCCCCGCTCCCCATCCTGCTCCCCATCCTGCTCCCCTGCCGCGGGCCATGGGGCAGCCCACACGCCCAGGCTGCTGCAAACACGCTCCCAGCAGAGAAAGTCCTGCCCTGCGACGCGGGGATGGAGCTGCTCCGGCCCAGTTGCAGCCGTGAGCTTCTGGCAGCGAGAGGAGAAAGCCATTCACAACAACATTTGAGCGGCGTGGCAAGGACATCCTTTTTCTTATAGAAAAAAAGGCTTTCCCAAGTAGTCCCTAGTTTGGGCTTATCCTTGCTGGTGCAGCCACAGCCTGGTGTAGAAATGCCAAAGCTGGCTTTAAGGGCTGCAGCTCAGGCAGGAAAGAGCTCCGTGTTTGGCTCACCCACCCAAAAACCAACAAGGCTGCCCCGAGCCTTTTCCGGCTATCTCAGCTTGGTTTAATCATCCTGGTCACACAGTTCAGGTACACTTTACAAGGAGTGGAAAGAGGAGAAATTTAGGTTAGATATCAGGAAGGAATTCTTTCCTGTGCAGGTGCTGAGGCACTGGAACAGGTTGCCCAGTGAGATTGTGGCTGCCCCATCCCTGGCAGTGTTCAAGGCCAGGCTGGATGGGGCTCTGAGCAGCCTGGTCAAGTTGAAGGTGTTCAGGCCCACAGCAGATGGGTTTGGGACTAGATGATCTTTAAGGTCGCTTCCAACCCTTTAACATTCTATGGTTTGAATCAGCTCAGAGCCAGCCTTTCTCCTTACAAGATCCAGAGCTCAGTGTGCAGGACAGCACCACCTCTCCCAGGAAGCCACACACTGGATTTCAGTTTGGTGAGACATCCAGGAAACCGAACACAAAGCCTGCCCTGCCACAAGCCTCAATTTTTATATTTCCTCAGCTAGTCCTGCCATGCTTAGGCTGGCTTCCTCAGCTGCATGTCCCTCCACATGAGAGATTCCCACTGCACATATCCCCCTGCAAAGAAACAGTCACCAACCTTCACACACCACCCCGGGCTGCTCTATCACTGTAGAACCCATCAAGGGAGGTGAAGGAGGGGGGTCAAAACTCTTGAGCTCAGGAAGAGATAACACAGGGTGCTAGAGATAAGAAGGAAGGAGGGAAATAATGTTACCTGGAGTCAGCTTTGAGGGAATGGAAAGCAGAAGGAGCTTTGCTGAAGGAAAGGACTTAGAGAGTAAGAAAGGTGATCTAAAAAAGCAAAATAACGTAGAGTCTACTGCTGTGCTACACAGTGCTGGTAATGTTCTGGGAACCAGGAGCTGCCTCAGGTGTCTTAGGCAGGGGAGAACAAAGCAAAGCTGCCAATAGTACCTGAGCTCCTGGAAAATGCATCTGAGCTGCTACTGAAGCTTGAGAAACACGAGTGAGACCTCCCAGTCACACCAGTGCAGAGAGTCTGCCCGAGTTTTAACACACCCAGTCGCATCTCACCAGCTTTCACTCGTGGTAGGCACACTCAAGATACACTAAGCCTATTAATTATCTAATGACTCACCGAGGGGAAAAAATGAAAGGATACTTTTCCATACTTTCCTTACATTGGTTTCTATTTAAGTAGATTATAATACTTAATGCTAACAAAAAAAAAGTGTCAGAGAAACATGATTTTGGGTTGAACAAAATTTCATCTTGGAAATTGCTACTGAACATTTGGCAAACAGTGAGTGAAGAACGTGGCTTGGATTGTACATTGCACCTCCCAGCGATGCAATAAAAGTGATTCACTCTTAAGATAAAATGGGGTCACCTGTACAGCAAAAAACCCAGTTCACTCTAAGCAGAGGTTAAGTTTATATTCATAAAGGTAATGAGTAAGCCTTGATATTCTGCAGTCTTCTAATATGAGAATAAACAAGAATAGTGTATGATTCTCACTGCTGGAGCTCAGTAGAAAGATTATTGACACTACTTGGTGAACAGCAGAACTCCCACAGTGAAAGCCATGTATTGAGTCACTGCAAGTTGCTCTGTGCAGGTCTCTCTACAAACCCTGGGGATGGAGACACAACTGACAGAAACATCTGGAGCATAAAAGGAGGCAAGAACTTCCCCAATTAATTCCCCTATGACATTTTATGCAGAAGTGGCTGCTAGCAGCTTGCTGTACACATTCCTAGATGGCACATTTGCCACGAACTCAAGGAGTTCCCAGTTCCTCCTTGAGCAGGATGATTCAGGACCTTCATGGGAGAGATTCTCCAGTTAGCAGCAGAAATCTCGGAGTCTCCTACTACGCTACAGACGCATGAGCCAGAATCCTATGCTGCTGTTTTTGAGTCTCAGATTAAAGAACGCTCATGTTTGCACCAAACCATTCTGACAGATGCAAATGCACTTAAAACATCAAAGGACCTTGAAACACACTTGAAAGCTTGGCCTTGCCCAGCCTGCACAGTGGAACCATTTGTGAGCACAGCTGTTGTCACGTTACCTGTACCCATCCCGAGCACAGTTAAGCTACAGGGAGATAAGGATGAACAACATTCAGCAAACTGAACTGGGACAAACTGTCCTGCCCTGCAAAGAGGGCCTCCAAAGTTACCCTGTCTGATGCAAACATGTAATATAACCTCTTTCACAGCAGATCAAGTTCCACCTTGAAAACTGTCAGATTTCTGGTAGCTGTCAGAGCCCCACAGAAGATAAAGCTGGAACATTCTAGCAGGGTGGGATGACTGACAAGCTAAACACCAATATATACCCAGCCATAAATATACTGGCAAAATCCTGCTTTTGTATCAATAGGTAAAGTACATCCTATGCAACTAAAAAGAAATGCTAAAATACCCATAAAACTGCACTTGTATATCATTCCATGGTAGTGACAGCACAATGTCATCAGCCTTAACAACAGCAGGAAACTGTGTCGTGCTCTAGTTTCAATATTGTCAATTGGAGAGAACAATAAAAAATTGTTGGATTCAGAATTCCATGAGATAGCAACCACAACAACAAAATCACACATTTATCCTCGTGTTGTGCCCTCAGAATGCATGTTTTCAGCCTCAGCTCCCCACAGCAGTTTTAATTACCTTATGACTCCAGCAATGAGATTTATTTGAAAAAGTGATGAGACTTGTATCATAACCAAAAATACTTGGCAATGCTGTAACAGTGATGGAGCTTTGTACTGAAAACTGCAGCTAAAGAAAGAAAAAAAAATCCATCCAAAAGAGATGCAGGGATGTGTGTGGGAAAAACAGGTTTTGGTACAACCCTCCCCTAACCCAGCTTCTCAGGGAACAAACCATTTTTTTCTTGGAAATTTAATTGGTGTCCTTAGACCGAAGAAGCTACAATGAGACAAGTTTGCTATTGGAAGCAAAAAGTATTAGATATAAATAAAATGTTATAAGAAATGTAAATGTGGGAAAGCACCAGCGGGGACCCCTTCCCTCTCCCTTGTGGAAAAATAGCTTCACACACCCAAAGCCACAGGAATTGTGTGGGTGCTGAATAGGAAGGTACTAATGCAAACACACGGAAAACTTGTTGTTACTCACGGTCTAAGGCTTGTATGGCCAACTGGCACAGGTTTATTGTGCACATCACAACATTTTCTGTTTCTCATACAGTCCCACTTCCTAGAATCATGTGGTTATGTGAGAGTTTTGGCTTACAATTAAGAAGAAATGGATGTATGGCCTTTAATGGGTATGGAAGAGGCCTGAAAAACCAACTATGACTCAAAAATTAGATCTTGCTGTCTGGGTTTATCTTAATTTCTTAATCCTAAACCTTAATTTGTGACTAAGGAGAGAGGAAGGGCAACTCCCCCTTCCCTCTCTGCCTGATCCCTGGTTTTCAAAGGCTGGGACTGATAACAGTGCAGAATATTTAGGCCTGATGCAGTGAGTTACATGAGCTACCAGAAAGAAAAAAAAGGGCAGTGAAATGCACTGTGATATAACTGGGTTAACAAAGATGACTAATCAAATTTGTCAGGCCCAATGTAGGTATTTGCACATATTCTGCAAAGTTCATTTGTTTATATTCCATTCCTTAAAAAAAAAAAAAATTTCTTCAATTCCTTCTGCTGCTGACTGTACAAACTATCCAACACCACCTGGAATTGGATCTTAATAAACTTCAACTAAGACTAGATGTGGAACCCTGAAAATCCAGAACACCTGAAATCCAGAACAGACCAATTTACTATGCATCCAGGTTGCTGCCAACATCTCCCTTGTGCCAGTGCACACGTGACCATGTATGAGCCATCCCAGGGAGTTGTTGAGCCAAAAAAAAACAACCCAGGAGCAGAGTGATGTGAGCAGCCATAAAGGTGTGACACAGGAGAAAAGATAAGCAAGTAAAGGTAAATCTGACAGCTCCCTGCAGTAGTTGTATATGGAATCAGAGAATGGTTTGGGTTGGAAGGATCTTTACAGACCATCTCATTCCAATTCCCTGCCATGGGCAGGGACACCTTCCACTATCTCACGTTGCTCTGAGCCCCATCCGACCTGGACCTGGACACTTCCAGGGATGGGGCAGCCACAGCTTCTCTGGGCAACCTGTGCCAGGGCCTCAGCACCCTCACAGGGAACAATTTCTTCCCAATATCCAATCTAAACCTGCTCTCTGCCAGTGTGAAGCCATTTCCCCTTGTCCTGTCACTCCAGGCCCTTGTCAAGAGTCTCTCTCCATCTTTCCTGTGGGCTCCCTTCAGGCACTGCAAGGCCACAATGAGGTCACCCCAAAGCCTTCTCTTCCCCAGGCTGAACAACTCCAGT
>QWTY01030131.1:11988-23567 GCA_008033365.1 Pseudorectes ferrugineus | reverse complement strand
GAATGGTCGAACTTTTTTGCAATTTACTTGAAACCACTAAAATGTTTCCATTCATCATCAATGAAATTATGTGTGTTTCTTCATTTATTCATGTCCTGTTCATAGATATAGATTGAGATTCTTTATATTACAGTCCATTAAGTAAGTGGTAGAATGTTACTTCTGTCTAAAAGGTTTTTAACATTTGGGTTTAGGATTAGCAGAGTGGAGCCCTGACCTCTAAACCTAAAGAAGAACCCAGAGAGGCAGGAGACGAATGTCAGGGATTAAGAGAAGACAAGAGGATCCTGCCTACCTGCTTTTTATTTTAACTTACTAATTTTTCTAGTTAAAAATCTGCTCATTCTGAAAGACTTAACTCTTTCCATCAGTTTGCAACACGCAATCACCCCTTGTCTCTTTCCTCTGTGTTTGCTGACTCCAGCACGGTCCCCTCCCCTGTCCCATTGCCACCCTAGAACTGCATGTTGACCCTGTATCTTCACAGCTCTCCAGTGCCTCTGCGCTGTGCCACTCTGACTGCTCTCAAAGGTTCACTGTTAGCTTGACCCACACTGGCATCATGTCTACAGCACAGATTTCCCAAAAGGAATGAAATCTGTTCTTCTCACAGGTGAGCATAGTCCTTTTGTTGTCCTGTCCTGTATGGCTTTGCTAGAGGTGGTAAGGCTGGAAGTGGACTGTTAATCATGGCCTAGTGCTGGCACAGTAGAAAACATGAGGAACAAAAACCTATGGAAGGTGTGCTGCATCCACAGAGACCATGAGCATCACCTAAAACCAGGCATAAGTTTCACCCCTTTTCAAGTTCCTTCACAGTTCATATTCCCTGGTTCATGTCCCAGATAATCCCCTTCAGCAGGCATTTGTCTGGGTATATTATGGATGAGTGCCACATCAGGGCAGCATCAAGCTTTTATCCATTAACTCAAAATTCCTCTCACCAGCCCCTCTATTATTCATGCTGTCTCAAAATTTCAAGTTGTTTGTTTATTTGTTTGTTTGTTTGTTTAAAATAGCACTGATGTCCACGCATGCCATAATCTTGCTCCCCTCCCAATGTGTTAAACCTTTCCACATGGCCAGACACATGTTAACAAAAATTTTTTACCTAGATGGCCTAAGCAGTGGCATATTTCCTATGAATCTACTCTGCTTTCCACTGGGAATCAAAACCAAATCAGTACTGTTATTCTGCTCCATCAGCTTTCCTGATGAAATCAGTCCATTCATTGAGAGGACTGTCTGGGTGTATTTACATACAACACATTTCTTTCCTAGTCTTCATTATACATATATAATTATTTTTACATTGCATTCCCAGAGGTGAGTGACAGCATACAGATACCAGAGATGCTATTCTGCCTCCAGCAAATGCTCTGAGAAGTGTATGGTATTAAGTGAGGACCCTGTTTCCTTGGTTACATTTAGCAAATTTGCATGCCAGCATGGTGCTATTCATCATGAGAGACATCACAGACCTGTCCATGGAGAGAGGCTTTTGGAAGTGAATAACCTTTGCATTCTTAGCTTCTGCTTTGAATACACAGATGAGGAAAAAATAGTTGTCAGCATAGCAGGGGATAGGCAGGCTGAGAAGCTGAGTCCTGGAAACCTTTGGGAATGAAATCAAGTCCTTTATAAGACTGGGCAAAGAATCTGTGGGTGCAGAAGTTCATAAGTTTGACTTTAGTGCTGCTTATGAATGACCATAAGATAATTTGCAGCTCTTGCTCAGAACTTGTGCCCTGCCTGCTGTCTCTGGTTATGCTCTGTGATGGGGAGGGACAGGATTCTGCTGTTGCACACTCACTCATTCCCTGGAACATGAGGTATAAGGGAGAATTTTTCCCTAAGTATGTAAAGGTAATGGTTTGTGACAAAGTTAACCTGGCCACAGAAGTCAGGCAGGGAAGGCAGACCAGTAGAGACTGGAAACAAAACCTCCTCTTCTCAGACAGCCTATGGTAAAAATGCCACATGCCTTCTTGGAGGCATGTGTGCCCTGGCTGGACAGGATCAGCCTTGTGCTAGCAGGTCCAGCTTCCCCCTTATCGCCCAGACACCATGGACAGATGGTATCTCATTCCTACCGTAATCCCTGGAAATGGGATTCTCCCCTGAATGTGCTGTGTCACTGTATACAAATTCACCTACAGGTTCAGTCCTAGCTGAATTTCAGTGAACAGTCCAAAGCTAAGGTAAAGCATTATTTTAATTTATCTTTTCAGAACTTTTTTGTTAAAAAAATGTTTATCACATCCATTTGGTGACTGACAGCCAATGAGCCTGCCATTCACTGAAGAAAAGTTCTGTTAACTTTCAAACTTGACAAGGGCAAAGAGGGTATTGCAGTGCCTGGAAATGGATGAGGATTCAGAGAAAAAGTGCTGAGTGGCAATAAATATAGTACATAGCTGTGTTTTCAAACCAGGTAAAATATAAGTGCAGTTTCCAGTAACACATTAGAAATAGGTTGAACAGTAAGACATTGATCCAAACATATGCAACTGAAGACAACATAGGCTGCAAGTGTATTAAACTGATGCACAAGCTGTTTTCCAAGTTGCTCCAGAGCATGAGTTCACTGAGTTCCCACCAGGGTGGTATCATAAACAGACCTACGTGCACAGCCCCTCTCCATCTCCAGATCTTGTTGTGGTGCACTCCAGTTTGGGCAGCAACTGCAAATGTGTTGAGCTAAATGGCTCTGTGAAGTGCTTCAATGGGAGTGTTACACTTTGAAATCTAATGCCCTAACTGTGCCTTTGTGGCGCTAGGAAGAAGATGGGATGAGCTGAGGGTCTATAGAGGCCTAACTGGAAGAATGCCTTCCTGATCCTCCAAAGCAACCTCCTTCAGTCAGCACTCTCTGTGAAGGAGGAAGGAGGTCACTCCTAGACATGCAAATACTAAAACTACCAAAGGAAGGCTAAAAGCAGGCCAACTCCCTTTTACTTCAAACTGGGTAGTAGGAAGTATGCATTTTTACCTACCTCCTCTGTGAAGGGCTCTCCTGCCCCTTGGTCTTCACCTGACTCAGCCTGATAAAATCTTGGCACTTAATGAAATGGGGAAAGGGGTTTTGAGATAAGCTCTTTCAGAATGGTTTTAGTCTGAAAAGAGTGAAATGTTTTTCTGTTTTACAAAGGAGATTCTTATCAGTGTAGAAATTAATTACCTTTCTTAAAGTTTTGCTATTTTTCCTTATACTGCAAATTAAGATATGGGGAGATTTATTGTCAATGTATAAAGTGCCAGTGTTGTCTGGACAGGGTTTTCTTTTTTTGGGATGTCCTTCAAACTGTCACTAAGGACATCAAACATTAGGTTGATGTATCTAATTTAAATTGCAAAGAAACTAATTTTAAGGCATAGACACGCTTTCAATCCTGGCATTTGGCTGATCTGTGGAGTTGCATTGGCAGGTGGCTCGAATGAGCACTGCTTCAAGCAGCACTATCTGTGGGCATCAGGGCATCCAGCTGTGAAAACAGATCTGCATGGTTCAGTAATGATAACTGGTACTCAGGGAAGTCTCTTTATCTTGAAGAATCCCAAAGCGATTAATGGCTGGTGAGGACCACAGCCAGGTGTACTGTGACCAAGACACTGATACCATTTCTGTCTCTGCTGAGGGCTCATCCCTCATTTTGGCTTTGTCCCTCATTGAGTACTAGATGTCTCATTTCCCTAGCTGTACTTTCTTCCTTATTACACGTCTTTTATTTCCTAGATTAGTCAGACCAAGAGCCAAGATCCTAAATCCCAGCTCTGTACAAATTTGCAGGGGTCAGAGCCAGCCTCAGAGCTAAGCCTTAACTGCTTGCA
The DNA here is from genome assembly GCA_008033365.1 of Pseudorectes ferrugineus. NCBI lineage: Eukaryota > Metazoa > Chordata > Aves > Passeriformes > Pseudorectes > Pseudorectes ferrugineus. Next base: position 19,736 of record QWTY01030131.1, on the reverse strand, counting down.
GTAATCACCAGCCTGAAATCATAAGGGACGCCTTCAGACTCTGGTGAGACAGACTTCAAAATCAATTTTAAAAAATGTGGTCTTTTTATTTGCTGCTTATATTTTGTTCCTGGTTTCAAGATCTTCTTTGTGAACTTGGGAGATTTTTTCATTATAAATGAAAGTGGAAATTGTCATGTAATCTCCAGAAGCCAGAAGAGAATGTTGTGTCTGCTACCGGGAGATTCTTGATAAAATCAGAGAGTGGGCAGCTGGATACATGGGCCTACGAAATTATTCTAATAATAACAGAGTTTAAAGGCTTCTGGCAGACCCCCTGTGTAATCCCTGAAGAATTTACAGGCACATATATTCTGCTTTAGAGTATCTCTGTTCTTTCCATATTTGATAAACAAAAATTATCATTTGGGCATAGAAGTAAATTCCGTGCCAAGCAAACAAAATAAGCTTGGCCTTCTGAGTTCAAGTCCTGTGCTTCCTGGGCCAAGGCAAGAAGATGAAAATGAAAACTTGAGGGATTCCAGCACATGTCCTGAACTGAAACAGTCGTTTGTTGTTGGGTTTGTTGTTCAAAATTCTACATCAATACCTACATTAATGTTCTCACCATCTGGACTTAAGAGCAGTTTAAAGCTCTTGGCTTAATCCAAATATACAGAATTACATGCAGAAAGCATAGTTCCATATCTTTTACCTTTTTTTGTTTCTGGCCAAACATGAATCTTTAGTTCCTGGCTGACAGCCCTGCTGTGAAGCCATTTGCTCAGCTGAGCATGGGCTTCTTGAGGCTGCACACGTGTGTGTACATCACACATTAGATGGGTGCTATGCACTCTGTCCCCTCCATGTGCAACATCACTGGGGTCTTAATGATGGAATTGGTCCCCTCAGAGCTGCATGGAAGAGAAAGAGAGGAGGAGGGAAATAAGAGGTATGTGTAAAAATGGGAAAGGGGGATAAAGACTTGTGTGTGTGTAACATGACAACTCATGCACCTCTGAGAATATGAACTATAATTGGTAAGGAACGGTTTTGACAGTCAGTGGGAGGTATTGACACTAAAAAGAGAAAAATAATTTTATTAGAATTACATATTTGGAAGATGAGGTCTGGAGGCAGAAATCAGAATATAATGAAGTCAGTCTATGAACCAGGTCAGAGCACATAACTCAATTCAAGGAAATTCAGTTTAATCTGTCAGGCAACCTAGTGATAGAGATTGTAGAAATAAGTTTTTCTTCCTGATCTTTTCAACTTCAAGGCATTAGAAACTTAACAGTGAAAATCTGATGTAACATATGGGTGGTATTTCTTTCCCACTTGCCTACAACTTCTTGGGTGCATGAGAGTGCAGCTTTGGGGTGCTATGTGGTACAGGGTGCGTGTCAGTCCCCCTTTAAGAAAGACATCTTCATGTGCCATTTAATATCCCTTTGAAAAATACAACAGGAAGCATACGTATATTTGGCTGAATTTAGTTTACATAAATAAAGTATGCCCAAGTTAGCTCTTCCCCTTTCTCCCATAGAGGCAGCAGAGAGCTGTTTTTCTTCTTATCCTTGCAAGTCATGCAAGTCTGGAATATGCAGAGATTAAAACAAATTTACTGACTGAAAGGCTTCTGTGTGCATTTATCTGTATTTTCTAAGTCATGCTGACTTCTCTGAGTAACAGAAAATTGGAAAGTGAGAGTGTATAATGGGGACGTAATGCTCCATGCTGTCCTTAAATCTTAAATTTTATATTAAGCATCTACTTTTGGCTCCAATCACAGAGGAGAATGAGCTACTGGAGTTTTGATATGACCTGGTATGGCCATTCCTGAGTGATAATAAGGTACATATTAAATACATGGGGAAAAGTTAAAATAAGAAATCATAATGTATGTAGCTCATCCCATACGCACATAAAACAATCCTGTAACTGAGGAGGCTGTGCCAGCAGAGAGAAAGATCCTAGCAATGTAGAACGTGTGTATCTGTGAATGCATGTCTGTTCTCATGGGAGAGGCTAATTAAAGCAAAATCTATTTCAGAGCCCATTAGAACCCAGTTTTTCATAAAGGCTTTAGCCTTAAATTAATCAAATTAATAAAAAGTGACTACTCTGAGATATCAAGAAGTCAGGAAAATCTCCAATGGCTTCATTTTTGCTTCAGTTTACTGAGGATGGACTAAGGCCCAGCACACTGAAAAGTGACTCCTTGGTGGATAGAACCTGGGAAACAAACAGGTGCTCTGGGGTGAAGGCAGGGCTCTCTGCTGTTGTCAATCACCTTGATTTAAACTTTAGATTAAATAGAAAAAGATGAAGAAAAATGCCTTTTTGTGTGAAGCAAATTAAAAAAAAAAAAAAGCAGACTATTAATTGCATGCAATCCAGATGGAGTGATAAATATCTACTACAAGGGGTTTTTTTCTGGGTACGAGTCTGAGCACTTAAACCAGAAACACACGATTTTTCTTGTTAAATTCTCAAAATTCAACACCTCTATTTTACTCCAAGAAACATGAGTATTTATGTTTCCCATTAAAAAATAAGCTGTTTGGGCTCCCATATGTTTGAGAAAATGGTTTTCCCTTGGTTTCCATTAACTAAGTTGATGTAACAGTCCTGTTCTCTGCCTCTGTGTTTTACCAGCTTTCAGTAGCAAATCCCGTTTCTAATCAGGTCTCTGAGATAGCAAATTTGTTTGCTTGGTTTATGGTTAGAATGAGGTGCTCACCTAAAAACCTGACTCACTTTGTTGGATCAGAGTTTGCAAGGTGCTTTTGTTTCAACCAGTTTCTTATAGGTTTCCTGCGAAACAGGAGGCAGTCAAGTTTGGACATGATGCTGATGAGAGGAAAAGTGCTGGATTAACGTGGCAGGTGTCAAATTCAAGACTATTTTGAGGGAATATTAAGTTAATGCAATTAAAACATAAAAAATATTTAGATTTTTTTTCAATTTTTCTTATAGCTTCACCACATTTTCTGCAGGAAATTTTCTCCATGTGTCATCAACAGAATTTGAGGGAGAGCTGAGAATTACCTATAATATTAAGACAAATAACCTTAAAATTTCCAGTTCAATGGCAGGGAAAGTATTGCAATAGAAACTAGTAATAATGATCTGTCTAACAATATTATAGAGCAATCAAATGGTTGGTTCTAAAAACAGAAAGGAAAACAGTGTGGTTTTGCTTCAAGATAAATATTTCTGCTTTATGCATGCTATAAAAATGTATCCCCTTCTGGACAAAGTAACCAGATCTGAAAAAAACCCAACCCTGCCTTTTTTTTGCACTCCCTAAATATTTCTTCTTTTTAATGACCTCTGTGCCACAATTTTTGCCTCCAAGCAGTAATTAACCACTCTGCAAGTCATCACAAGTAAGCCAGAAATGAATTACACTTAAAAACATAATCTGTAGCATTAATATATTTTAAACCAAAGTAATCAGACTTGTACTACTACATTCGCATGTCTCTCAAGTACAAATGTTATGAAATTTTCAATAGCTTTCAATGTCCTGCATAACAATTGAGGCTGAAAAAACTGCAAAGCCTGAACCACCAAAGGAAGTCTGAAATGAGCAGAACTGTCCTTGAACACACCTTAAAATAGTTTACATTTGTCATCCACAAAAAGAGATACTTGTTTCATGCAACTTTTTTTTCCAGCGTCTTGAATAAAATGATGGGAAAATATGCAAATAAGATTAAGCATCCTGCATTGCATTTGATCATATCTTACAACATCTTAGGGGTGGAGAAAATATGATGAATGCCATCATCCAATTTTCCCTCAGGTTTTTAGTTAACCAGCAGAATGTCTACACGCAGAGCTTGATTCTTTCACTTAGGCTGGTACCAGTTGGGAGAAAATCTATTCAAGTCAACAAAACCTCCCTCAGGCATACAACGCTTAGAGAATGGAAGGCTGCGCATCCTATCAGCTTACAGCTACAAACCTTTCAGTAAGTTTGTAGTAAATCTCCTGAGATATGACCTAAGATATGTAGAAAATTCTGAGCTATGACCTGCTTTGCTTAAGCAATACATGGCACTGTACTTACTATGTTTGCTTTATATCAGCTTGAATAGCAGCAGTTTTTATCAGGTGCTTTTCTCTGACATCATCTTTGCCAAATGACTTGGATTTGCATGACCAGTATTGCCAAATTAGAATAAACTGCCCAACTTTGCAATTTTGATCAGTTTTCTGATCATTTTACACCGAAGTGTAACATATCTCATTATTTAAATCTGTGCTAAATTCACTGGAGTAAGATTAATTTGATATGAATGCTGATATTTAACTGTTCCCTTTTTACGTCAAGGAAAAATAGACTTTTAATTAGGAATTATGGAGCAGTGTGATTGGAATGTTTTATATACTTTTAAGCACATATTTTGGGGTCTGAGAATAAGGACCATCTTTGAATTTGTTATGCCCAAATCCATTAAACCAGTAGAAAATAGATTAACAAGAATAAACCTTTTAATCTACTGGAAACTAAGTATGTAATCAATACTGGGAAAAGAACACAAAACCTGAGATACACCAATGACAAACTGACTTTCAAGATCAAAGAAAGGAATTACAAGTAATTTTTATAGGCATCACAACCTAACATTACAGTCAACTTTTTAAACTATATTATGTTCATCTCAGCTGGAATTATTTCTGGGTGAAATTTTGAGGAAATTCTTCTACCCTCATTTTTGGGGTATCTATATGTGCCACAACAAAATTAGCTAGATTTACATCAAAATAACTAAAATCAGACTTTTGACTACTTAGTCAATCTAAATTGAAATGGGGCACTGAGAAGCATTTGATGGTGACATTCAGGCAGAGTCATCCAGGACCAGTTTTGCAACCTGCATGTATGTGTATGCTCCACCTTGTATGGTACCCATGGGTCCCCAACGCAGGCATAAGTTTATTTCTTCCATGTCACACCGTATCAGAAACTTTGGGGGTAAGAAAAAAAAGGAAGAGTTATTACAACCAGTTCTCTGGACAAGAGAAGGGCCATACTGTATTCAATTTGTAAGACATGACTGAAGAGCAAATGTGACACTCCAGGTTTCTGTAAGACAGTCTGGAAGCCTTAGGCATTCTCCAAGACTATTGCACTATTAAAACACAAACCCTATCCTACTTCTTTTGTCATACTGTTCTTATTTTCGGTTGGTTTTAGATGACAAAAAATACAGGTCTCAGGCATTATGTCTGAAGGTGCAAAGGCACAAGGGTATTATGATGGCTATTCTGTGTCACAGAAGCTCTGCAATGTTTAAAAAGAAACAGGTGGGAGATAAAGAAGAGGACTAAAATGTAAAATGGAATGCTATCTTTTTTTCTTAGTCACCTTTCACACAGGTCTCTCTGCTCTCCCCTTTAGTCTTTTCTTCCCCACTTTTTTAAAAAAAAAATTAAAACATTTTCTTCCTGAGTTTCCTTTTCCACCTGTTGTCTTCTCTTCTCACCCTTGGAAGCCTGACACTGGACTTGTGAGGAAGGCTGCCATCAACAGCTATGGAAGCTGCCTCAGGGGACCAGCCTCATCACTCTTGCAGTGTCAGGAAATCCAGTACCAGGAGCAGCAGGAGAACCAACCAACCAAATGACTCCATTTCATGAGCTGAGCTAGTGATTCCTCTGAGAAACAATCAGAACCCATGGAGAGGACGCAGAGATCTCAAGCTGCCGTTGGACACCTCTGTACCCATTTCACCTGATGTGAAGGCTGGAGCAGGAGCGGAAGCAAGACGTGAGGAATCTGTCAGGGCGATGAAGCAGTCTGCATTTAAGCCAGAGTGACTCTACTTAGTTTGAACCTTCTTAGAATGCGATTTGGGGGTCATTTCTGCCTTTTTGTTGTCTGGGTTAGCACAATAGCCCCAATGTTTGGCACCTGCATAAAGCATCTCTGAAAAAAAACGGGTTTTTTTCACCAAAACTTTACTTCTATGCACAGCAAAAGGATAACACAATTGCATATTTCTCTCCTGCTGCTTGCTTCCACTTCTGGGTATGGCAAAAAGCTTTCTCTTTTTTTGCTGGGTTCCTCCGTGTGCATGCTGAAAACCCATTCCCAGTTCCTGCATATCTCTAAGCATTTCAGTTTTCTCTTTGTTCTTCAGCACTGTCTGGGAAAGATAAATTTTACTCACTGGATTTCCATCAGGCAGATGTGGTCTCCAGTTATTGGCTGCTCATGTTGTTCCCCCCAAAGTTTCCTTTATAACCTTATCTTTGGCATTGTCTCATTTCCTGCTTGTTTCCCGCCAGGATTTGCCTTTGATTTAGCAGGTGAACTTGGGGGCAGATCCTGTTTAAAATGTATAGATGGGTACCTTATTCCTCACCAAAGCCTCAGGAGGGGTGTTCATGCGCTCCCTATACTACTCAGAGGGGCTTTGGAAACTAATTGCAGCTCCTCCTTGACTAGTCTGGCTGCCCTCTTGCCTGTAGCTGTCTTCCAGCTCTGAAAGTCAAGGATAACTCTGAGAAAAACAAACAAAGAGAATGTTTTGTTGGCTTGTAGTTTAAAATAATTGCTTTGCTTAGACCTTGTAACAACCTCTATCATTAACTTATGGGAGTGGGCTTTTTCCATTAAATCCAAACGTGCTCACACACTGCCTGGGAAATTCATGACAACCCACTGAGATGGCATGACCTTCTGCTGGGATGAATAATTTTTGAACAGAAATTACAGTGGCACTGAGCGAGCTGTGCTGAGGTCGCATACATAGTGTTACTCATCATGATAACAGCATCAGAAACCTTATCGTTACATCTTCATGTTCATAAATATTTTAGCAATGATTTGTGGCATTTGCACTCAATTTTTCACACACAGAATCAAAGATTGCTGGTAACAAGCCAACGAAGCAAAGGGCATTGCAGCTGCCATTCCCCATCTGGTATATGTATTCCTTGATTTTATGTTTCCTGAGTATCCCAAGAAATGGGCTGTTATGGCTTCTATGTTAATAGCACTGTGAGATGGGGCTGAAATGGGCTCCCCTGGAGACAAAGATCTACCACACAGCCTTCAGAAACCACTTAAAAATACACTTCATAAGCCTAAGAAGGCCATAATTATGACCTGTGTACCTTTGAGCAGGATTGATGAGAAGCCAAAAAGACATCAGAAAAGAGCTTACGACTTTTTGCTAGGGAGGGGAGAAATCAAGAACAACACACCAAGAGCAAGAGCATGCAAATGTACAAGAATAGGATGTGAGAAAATGTTACCCTGGCTAAGGTCATCTAGTCACCTTTGTGCTAGTTTTACTTCTAATTTGTCAACAAAGAAGCTGTAGCTTTTCTAATTTCCACTACTGTCCTAGTTTTGGCTGGGATAAAGTTAATTTTCTTCCTAGTTGCTGGTATAATGCTATGGTTTAAATTTAGTATGAGAATAATGTTGATAACACGTTGATGATTCAGCCGTCGCTAAGCAGTTTCTACACTTAGTCACGGACTTTGCAGCTTCTCTCACTATCACACCAGCTAATATACTGGGGAGCACAAGAATCTGGGAGCAGACACAACCAGGTCAGCTGATCCAAACTGGCCAATGGGATTTTCCATGTTATATGGTGTCCTGCTAAACATGTAAACTAGGGAGAAAGTGGCCAGGGGCTGCAGCTCAGGAACTGCTGGGTATCAACTGGTGGGTGGTGAGCAATCACTTGTTTTCCACATTCTAATTCTATTATTGTTATCATCCCATCCTTTTCTGT
>QWTY01030131.1:1704-11771 GCA_008033365.1 Pseudorectes ferrugineus | reverse complement strand
CTTCTCAGCTCTAGTAATCCTCATTTTTTTGCTCACCTTCGCGGGAAAATACTCATGATTGTTGGTAGGCATTTCACTTGGCAGTAAATTTAATATTTGCATGGCCACAAATTGCACCCTATTGCATTAAGCATTATGTGATACACCACATGTCTAGAGCTCTCAATTAAATAGAGAAGGGAAGTGGATGACATACAAGTGAGCTAGGATATGACTGCAGCAAGGACCTGTGGTAGCATATAACCACTTTGCTGCTGCTGTTCCTCTCAGTACCCACCCATAACAAGGTGTTAATTTACTACTTTACAGTACCGAAGTGATGACTTTTTGGGGAAGTTTGGTTAAGGATGACAACTTGGCTTCACAGTTCTTTATGGGAAGCTCTCTTTTAAATGGCTGGTGTACAAGTCAGGAATAACTTTGTTCTTGCACCTTAAAACTGATGTGAATATATACCAGTAATTTAACTACAGGGGAAAAACCCAGTAGAATAAAATGTGTCTGATACACTCAGTTAAAACCAGTTAACAGGTCTTAGCTGCCAGTTTGTTGACACATCCTTTAAATTGCTTGTGAACAATCTGCAGGCTACTTGCATGAATTGCTTGTGGAACAGTTTTGAACAGAGAGAACACCCAATAAGACTTCACGGAAAAATCAACAAAGCCCTCAAACCCTAAGAGCACTGAATGCACCATTTGTTAGGAAACATTTGCATTTTATCTTTCAATTCTGCATGTAAAACCACTCCTCAGTTGCAATTTGGTAAGAGCTTTGATAGTTTATTTTTCTTGGGTGACTGCTCAAGCACATGCTTTGCTCTGTTAGGGGTTTTAGTCTTGCTAGATTTCAATGGAGTAGCCATTAAAGATCCTGCCATCTTATTAGCAATAAAGGAATGGATTAAGTAAAAGTGTAAGGCTGACAGTATTTCATTTTTATAGCAGAGAAATGAAATGCAGAAAAGAAAGGGTGCAGAGGCTATGATCCTGATTGTGAGTTCCAGAGGCTGTGCTGTGGGTCTCAGCATAGGTCTTGAATGACACTATAAAACTCTGTAAGACGCACACTATTTCTTAGAGTTTTCCATATCTACAACCACGATAGCTGCTTTAATCTCTGATTAAGGAACAGGATCTACAGAGCATCCTACTCTACCAGTTGCAAAGTAGGCATATCATACGATGACAGGAAAGCATCAGCAGCATATTTGGGTCAACTTCCCACTATGACTTATTAAGCCTTTTATAAAATAAAGCTCAAAGACCTTATTAATATCAACAAGGTGTGTTATAGTCACTCTTAATGGCAGGGATTAACCTTGTCACGGTTTGCTGCTTTCGTTACAGTGCTAACAGCGAGCTAGGCTTATCATTCTGTTCACTGTACTGTATCTTTCCTGAGTGCAGCGAATAGCTGATTTGGTCTTATTCACAGCAGTGAAATGATGTTTCAGGATTTCAACTTTCAGGATATTATGAATTTCTTCTGCAAAGCATGGATCTAAGCCTTGAGATACTGTGGCTAATCAATTATATTAATTTCTTGTTGAAGCGGTGAAATAAATTTTCTGACCTCTAATGTATTTCTCTAGTTGTGAACCAGCCAGGAGAATTGTGGGGACATAACAGACCTTCTAGTTAAAAAATGAAAACAAAACTTTATACTGAGCTAATGTTGAGCTATAAGTTTAGGGGTAGATTCTGATCTCAGTTGAGGAAGGTGCAGGAGATTTATTTCAGTATTCCTTAAATCCGTGTTAGTGGTATTCAGTATCCCTGTTAGTGGACTGTGCTGTATTAAAACTGGGAGGGCATGAACAGGACTGGAGCAGACAGAGTGTTTTGGAAAATTGCTACTATTCCAGAGAAAACAAACTAACCTCAACACTTATCTACAGATTTTTACCATTGAGGGAATGCTCCTGTTTATTCCCAACATCAATGAGCTTGTCAGTATGGAGTCGGTCAGCTAAAGCACACTATAACATTTAAAAGTGCACCTGCAACTTCCCAGAAAAGTGATTATGTTCCCTTAAAATTTAAGACATTAAAGTATTTGTGTATCCTTTATTATTTTATGCTTTTCACCTGTGAATCTTCATGCTAGGGTAACGTCTTGAACCTGATTTCTGCCTCCAATAGAATAAATGGCAAGTTTTCACAGGACAGATGAAAATACTCAAGACCTCAGAGACTCAGATAATACATGTCTTTTTAAAGTAGACTGGATAACTAGAGAGAAAAACTTGCCACAGCTGTGTATCCTAATGACTCTAATGCACATTATGTTGGAAAGTAGGACAATTAACAGTTTAACATAATGACAGAACATGAAGAACGGTCTCAAGGATGGCTCAATAGATTCACTTCAAAGTCAGGCAGAATCCATATCTGGGAAGAGGTAATGCCTTTGTCTGCAGCTTTCCTGAAGTGAGTGTTCAAATAATTTTTTCTTTCTTAACAGCTGGGGAAAAAACTCAGGGGACTTGCTGTGTTTGAACCAAATCTCAAGGTGAACTGTTTCAATGTAGCTAGTAAAGGCTGCCATAAATACACAGAGGAGATTAATGTGTCTTTTTATGAAGGGGGCAGGAGAGGTAAAAAGGTGTTCCCGCTGCTGGAGTTCCTCAGTGGAATCTGCCAGGATGCCCCAAGGTGCTTAAGACCCCCAAACATACACACAAAGTAACCCCCCATCTTGTGGGCTCACCCCTCGATGCTTTCCTGCCAGGCACGAGTACCTCTGCATTTTTATTAACTTGACATTATAATTCATTTTACTCTCATGTTTTATATCAATCTATTTCTGCCAGTTACTTATAAATTATTTGGGAACAGGGTTTCCAAATGGAGGCCTGAGTATCAAGGGCAGAGTTATGATTCTATATGTCAGATAAAATCCTGTCTCTATGTATGTGTGTGAGGTGTATGGAGGTGTGGATGACCAGCTGGAGTTCATCTGGTTCATGCTCTGAACAGCACAGAGGTCCACACACAGTCAGAAACATGCTCAGAAATGAGGAGGGTATGCAACTGGATGTTCACAGGAGCTCCGGAGAGGTGTCTCCTGCTGAAGATCTGAAAGCTGTGGCTGGATGAATGAATGGATCTGGTCCTGGCAGCACAGATGAAAGAACTGCAGCCCAGCTGATGGAGTGTGTAATGGTTATACTGGTTTGTCAGAAGACTCAAGACCACTGGTACCTATTTCTAAGCAAGTTCTAAGAAACATCTGGATCTTCCAGAGAACTGATCGCTTCCAAAGCTACACACCACCTTCAAGTGCTTTGTTTTGGTAATCCTAATAAATGTTTATCTACAGGCTATGGTTTTATAGTATTTTGTTTTGCCTTTTTTTTTTCCCTCTTCTCCATTCCAATTTGAAGCACTTTAGTGGAGTAAAGGGGTGAGAGTTAGATCTGCTTTCTCCAGCTGAGATGGAAAAACATCCAGGGAATATAGGGTGTCTCTTGCAGGTCTTGTGCTTTCAACTCCAGCTATACCTTGTTAATACCCAAAATGTTTTCATCTATGCTGGGACAAGTGCCAAAAGTTAGAGCTGGCCTAAATACAAGGAAACAGCAGATAAACTGCCCGCTCAGCTCTCTCATGCATAAGCTAATGGTATCAGTGGACCTGGTCCTATTTTCTCATTTGTGGACATCCTTTTATGCAGATTCATCCTGTTTGGACACCAGAGACAGGAAGAAAACCTAATGTGCCTTTGAAATTGAACACACTCCACTTCAAGAGGGATCTGGAGAAATGGCTTAAATCCCTTGCAGAAACAAAGGTATTTAAAATCCTGGTTAATATGGACACAGAGAAAATTGGCATGATTTCTCTTTTGCTTATGTTTCAGCTAAGCTGTAAGTTCGGGACCATGGTGTTGAGGCAAAGAAAAACACCAGAGCAGGTAGCTGACAGTGAGCCATGACTATGGTGATCCCCATGTCTCCTCTGGAGGAAGGTCTGAGGCTGCAGGATCATTTACTTAAGAAGGCAATTCAAGTCCCAAATCTGCATTCTCCCTGAAGATTCAGGTTTCTAGTTTGAACCCCTTTCCTCTCTGAACACAAATGAGGAACTAAACTAGAAGTGAGTAATCAGAGATGTCCCCAGTGAGGACAAAGTTATTTTAATGTAATCCAGAACACTGTAAAAAAAAAAAATAAAAGCATATATGAGTTGTGTTTTGAATATATCAGGAGAAATTTTAGGAGAAATTAGCATTGTGTTGGGATGTAGCCGACCCAAGTAAAGGGGACTAACGGAGCAGAGAAACTAGCATGTCTTGAGTGGTTGCAAAATCCTTCTGCACTGGTTTTGGATTGGTTTTGTTAAGGGCTTGCTCCTGTGGGCTACTTTTCTTCAGCATTTCTCTTGAACAGATTTCTACGTATTTTCCTCTGAAGAATCCATGTATGGATCTACTGAAGGTACCAGGAGAGCAGTAGCCTCAGTGGCATTGTGGCGAGTGCTGACCCCCAAATCACAGATGCACTGCTGCAGTGCCTTCTCTCAGTCCTGCTGCCAAGCAGCCCTGAGGGCAGAGCCTGAGGTCTGCCTCAATAAAACCAGAGCACCAAAGTGCATCAGCAGCCAGGACTAACAAGGACGAAAGGAAACCTTTTACCTTTCCTTCGTGGATAGCACATAGGTTTAGAAAGTGTCCCTCAATGCATGTCCACACCAGGGCTAGCCTCCCTGGAGAGCTGCAGGGAGGAGGACAGACAATGTAATCAGTGATTAGATTCGGGTTAGCAAGTTGGAGGGTGAGTGATGGTGCTGTCTTGTCTGGAGGGCCCAAAAGCTGGTTCCTCAGCATGCGTTCACTGGGAGACCCAGGAGGCAGCTGGGCTGAGTCATCCCCACTCCCACCTGATGCACCCACTATCAGGCAAATCTGCATCTTTTATGGTTTCGAAGCCCAAAGCTTGGTATCACAGCAAAACTAAGAGACCTGAAGTCCCAGTTCATGTTCAGCTTAGTCTACAGATGAGTATAGCTCCAATTTCAGTTACTTCATTGTTCTGCTGAGCTTGCCCAGCCCTGCTGATGGTGATACCAAGCAGCCAGGCATTGCTTCTGTGACCACTCTCACCCTGTTTGACATCATGCACATTCCCATTTTCTCTGTGTTCCTGACTTTTTAAAATGACGTTAGATATTACTTCATAGAGTGAAGCTATTTCACCACAATAATGACTAAGATTTTCCTGTTTAGGGGGAAAGACTTGCCTTATTTGAAGTTCTGAGGAAATCTCTTCTATGACATATTTTTACCACAGAAGCAGTAAGTACTGCTTTATTTCTTTTTCTTCTGAGTAATTAACATTATGAATATTCTTCTATGCATATATAGTCTTATGTTCAATCCCACATCTTACTTCTAGTTGTCAAAAATTACTATAAATTAAATAAACATGTGTGTCCCCCACATTACAGCGACTGCATCCTGAGAACTTCTCTGTGCAGCCTCAGTGCTGCTACACAGAAAGAGAAACTGAGGCACAGAGAGGGCTAATGGCTTGCAGATTTAGACAGAGCCAGGCACAAATCCCAAATCTATTGAGTCCTGGTTAAGTGCCTTGGCTGCAAAATAGGCCTTCTTTTATGGACCTTACAGCTGTGATTTGCAATGGAGCTTACAGAATCTACTTATGCCATCCCGTAAGATTTGAGCACCTAACTCCTTTAGTACCTTTGAAAATCCATTTGAAAATACTTTCTCATCCTTTTTTTTGGTATAAAAGACTGTCTTCTCTATTTCCCATTTAAGATTATACCTGTTATTAAAGGTGGATTTAAAGTTTAAAAATCTCTGGTTTTTTCTGACTTGGAAAAAAGCTTGTAAGTTCCAACATTTTACTGTTTAGTAGACTGTGTTCAGCTGTCTTTCACTGCCACCACATTGTGTAATAACTTTTGTTAAATCCTGTATCCCATCTCAGAATGAATACGTTCTTATATAAATAACAGTGTCACCTCCCCAAATGTTGTGTTGAAAAATCTGTGGTGTGAGTATTTAAAGAAAGGAGTTGGGATTGCTGGGAAATATGTCTATTATTTACCCTGCCAGTGTTCCAGCAGAGACATGATGAAAGTAACTGCTGTGCTCCATAGCTAAAAAGAAATGGAGGGAACAAGTCACCCAGCAAGTCTAGATATTGCAAAAATCAGATAGGAATTGGCTGTTTTGCATTTTCCCTCTTGGATTGAGAGCAAATTATTTTCTGGGTTGCAGTAGGTGGAAGAAAAGTTACTGGGGAAGCACAGAGGACACCCTGTAACCTCTGTGCATTTCAGGGCAAACTGCCAGGCCCCAGATCCTTCTCCCCCTCTACACACAGTCCAAGCTAGTTCAGTAGAACCTCAGCAAATGTTACAGCCTTTCCTGTTTGCTTTGCACTGCTAATATATTTGTGCATTGCAAAACCTTGCATCTTCTTGAAAATATCCTTCAGGGAGGGGAGTGGGAAATCCATATTCCTATGTTTGGCAGAATGTCTTTGATGTCTCCTCTCCTCTCCTGTCATGCTTCTGTCTGTGTGAGGATAAATGCACTGCAACTGGAAGAGTGAGATAAATAGCGTAAGGAGAAATCATTATAAACCTTGGTGCTTGAGAGGTGCATTCTCGGAAATGTGCCAGTCATAAAATCTGACCAGGCCTGAAAAATAAAAATCTTTCAAATAATAATACAGGATCTCCATGGACCATTTTCTTATGCCTCTTCCCCAAGCATGGAGCATTAAAAGATTGAAAACTCCTTTTTGCTTCATTCCATACAGGCTGAAAAACCATACAACATACTCCACATGCGTTTATAATAACAAAATGCGGAATAAAAGAATTTTCCTTCTTGGGACTGTCTACAAAATGAAGCTTGTCCCTGCAAAATTAAATACAAATAAAAGGAATAGGGGACAACCGTGGTATAAGCTTATGTATTCTTCCCACTGCTCTTCTGAACGATAAGCTGGAAAAGTGCTGGAAATGGATACTTTCTCCTGTGTTCTGTGGGGTGGTGAAGATGTATATATATATTTATACGTAATTGAAGTGCAAGTCATATAATTTATAGGGGGAGTAAGCCTCTTACAGGCAGGCCTGAAAGCTTCCTTTCTTTTCTGAGAAAATTTCAAGTGTACAATGAATGTGAAAACAATGTAACAAACCTTTGGCCACCCAAGACGTCACGACCATTGTTCTGCTGTGCTTCTGGCCTCGTTGGAGCTGACACACAGCATAATGAGTAACAGGACTCCTCCCTGTGGTACTCCTGTAGGCAACTTACAGGACTTGTTTGTGAATCATTCTTCCTCCCTCTTATTAACAGCAAATGCTATAATGATTTTCTGACTGTAGTTATCTCCTGGAGGAAACCTTGCTGATGCAGTGTTAAACTCATTATGCTGTGCAGGTTGACTTCATCAAACCTCACCTTTTGCTTTGATGCATGAATCTCAAGCATGAGAGGGATGTGCTTTTTTTTTCACAGATTACTCAGTGGCTTATTAGGGAAACCACATTTTATAGGTGGGGATTGCCCTGTTAGAAGAAGCCAATTAACACGATGAGGATTTAGGAGCATTCCCTTGCCAGCTGTCTTTAAAATAATTCCAAAATCATAAACTAGATGGCTCTATCATGAGCAGTCTGCCCTGGCACTCAGCCCCTGACTTACGCTCTCTTGCCTGACCGAGATTCCCGATGTGCAGGGCCTGAGGTGTGCAAGCCCGAATGCAAGACTTGCTCCAACCTGCACCCTCCTGAATGGCTCCCAGCAAAGAAGAGGCTGGTGATACCTCTCCTCCACACCGCTCCCTCCTGCCTCCCCTGGCAATGAGCCCCAGGGCTTGGGCAGCTCTCTGCCAGCTCCCCTGTCTTTCACCTGGCGGTAATTTTCACCTGGCTGTAATTTTCACCTGGCTGCTTGAGCGCTTTTTAACAACCACTGAAGTAAAAGCATTAAAATTGATGTAATATATTGTCATGTTTCTTCTAAAAGAGGAAATGCAAAGCAGTGAGGTTTTTTTATTACAACATTTTAATCTATTTATCTTATAGGTAGGGTTTAATTACTCCCTAATTATGTTTGCCCAAGTTTGCCCCAGTTTCTTCCTTCAGATGAACACTATGTGGATCACACATTTATGGATTTGCTACTCATGACATGACCAGTCTGGCATTTTCATTATCCTTCAACTTTATCTCTCCTCCTGAATCAAGGTTGCTGTCATTAATAGTATTTTTACTGCCACAGTTAACTTCAGTTCAGGATCAAGACTGCATTTTTCTCCACTTGAAATAACCACCTAAGGAAAGGAGGTCTCTTGTACCAGGGAGATTATCAGTTAAAGTGACCTTTCAGGGCCCTCATTCTTTTGTAAATAGTTTCTGCTGAATTAATTTATTATTTTCTGCCCACATTTAAATCTCTGAAACTGTATTATTTTTTGTCCTCATCCTCCTGCTTCACTGCTGACTGTGTTTATTGATACTACACTTCTTGGGCCATTGCCCCAGTAAGTACTGAGCTGTAATGTCACTTGCAGTCATTATTCAGCATTCAGACACTTCACCTGCACTCATCCATCCTGCTTCACCAACCAATTTGATTTCATGTTCTAGGTAAGGCTCTGAGAAATATGCTAAAATACAGTCAAGTACTCAGTATCTCTGATACATTTTGCCTATCTTCTCTCTTTTCTTAAAACCATGAAGTGGTATTTCAGTAGGCTTCACTTTATGTATTCAAGCACAGAAGCATCTCGCTTCATTGCATGTTTTTCATCTCTCCTATCTCTTGCCAGCTTCACAGGCCTCAGTAGGTGGCTAGCAATTTATTTCCATTGTGTTGGAAGCTCCATTTTCTGTCCCCTCTCAGTTACCCATCTCTGCTGATCATACTCTATTGGACTTGCTCAAATTTCCTTTAAGACACTCAGAGACTTTTTCAAATCAATAGTTCACAAGCACAGTAAGTTTGCTTTTTAACTTTTTGCCAGGTAGAGTGTATTGTTGTTTGTGTAAGAACTGCTAGAAGTTCCTCTTAAACTGTTAGTGAAGATGGTCATATATTGATTTGTTCATTGATTCTTGCTCTATCATCAAATTTCATTTGGAAAGAACAGAGAAATTATTATTCTGTCTCACTTAACAAGGAATACAAAATTACCTTTTGGCATAGATGCAATTACTTGGCATGTGATATGTTTCCCTTTAAATGATGAGGTAAAGAATATGAGAATAGTTCATGATTATTCCTGATTATGAATCAAATCTGAACATGAAATGCTTCAAAAGGTCACTCCAAGAAATTTTCTTTCTTCCACTCCAAAAATATCTACTTATCCACCTATCTGCTGTGTCCATCCTGGCTGTGCAAATACTTTAGACTGAAGTTAAAAGAAGGCCTGTTTCTAATTAACTATGAAAAACCTTATACATCCTTGGGATACAGACACTGCCACCAAACTCTGCCATCAAGTCCTGCTCTTCTTGACCTGTTTTTTTGTGAACAGAGAAAGACTAGTGGGTTATGTGGTGTTTGGAGGCCATTTTGGGCATGATTATGAAATGATAGAGGTTTTGATTCTTGGAGAAGTAAGGAGAGGGCCAGAGAACTGCTGCCTTAGACTTCTGGAGGGCAGACTTTGGCCTCTCTAAGAACCTGGTTGACAGAGTCCCTTGGGAGTCAGTCCTGGAGGGCAAAGGAGCCCAGGAAGGCTGGACACTCTTCAAGAAGGAAATCCTAAAGGTGCAGGAGCAGGTTGTCCTCATGTGCCTAAAGATAAGCTGACAAGAAAGAAGACCAACCTGACTGAACAGAGAGCTTTGTCTGGAAATCAGGAAAAAGAGGAGAGTCTATGGCCTCTGGAAGAAGGAGCAGAAAACTCAGAAGGACTACAAGAATGTCATGAGGTTATGCAGGGAGAAAATTAGAGGGACCAAAGCCCAACTAGGATTTAATTTGACTATTGCTATAAAAGTCAATAACAATGTTTCTACCAATACATCAGGAACAAAAGGTGGGCCAAGGAGAATCCCCATCCTTCA
>QWTY01030124.1:0-12507 GCA_008033365.1 Pseudorectes ferrugineus | reverse complement strand
TAATCTCACTGTTCCACCAAGTGATTGTGCAACCCTGAGTGGCTCTTGCAGCAGGTATTCTGTGTGCAAACACTGGGTCTTCTGTGCCTGTCTCATTCTCACCAAAACAATATTCTCTCTAATTACAACTATGTAGATTAGGAATTCTGCATGTGAGAGTAGCAGCATTAGCCTACAGGAGGATTTCAGATGGATTATTTTTCTTCTTCAGGCTAGAAATTGTCTAGCAATGCTTTTTTCTGTCTGCTTAGACAATATAATCAAATGCTGTTTGCTCAACATGCAGCAAAACATCACAGGCAAAACATTCTTATTTGGCCTGAAAAGGAAGCAAAATCTCTCCACTAGAAAATTTCTTTCAATGTCTTTTTTTTCATTAATCTTTGTGAATGGATAAGCCTGTCACTATTTCAAGATATGAGACACAGTTTCAGTCTCACTAAAAGCGCAAGAATTATCACCATAACTGCAGTGATTTTTGGAAGGTCTCCTGGGTTCAGTTTTGGGGCGGTGTCATGGAGGGGTGAGGAGGATTTTCTGGGGTCTCACAGGTGGCAGCCCCAGTAACCATTTCCAGAGAGTCCTCAGCTCCTCTGTAACACTCAGACTTCCAGGCACGAGTGGACAATCAGTCATGTGAAAAGCAGGAGTACATAAACCAGACAAATGACTTTGAGGACTCTGGGACTGACCCTGATTCTTTCTATAACTTGATAAAGTTTCATGGAATGTGATCCCATAATGTCCCGTTTCCAGAGTCAGGCAGTAAAAGCTAGGCACTACATACCATAATCCAGGTTTTTCGGGCACTGAGCAGCTGCATTTTTATTAGCATCAATAACATTGGCTGTAAATGTTTCCAGCCTAATCCAAATTTTGACAACTCATGATAAAAATACCTATTTTAAATTTTGCTGCCAGAAAATCAACCACTGAAATGGTATAGTTAATGCTAAAGAATAATTTCCTGTGCAAAAAGGGAGGTTTTATTGAGAGGGCCAGACCTGAATTTCTCAGGCATCTCTGAGGCTTTCCTACAGGATTCCACAGGGGTGAAGCAAGGCCAGCAATTGCTGGTGCTCACCAGTGAGTCCCATGAACAGCAGTTCTACGAGCTGGATAGATAAGGGGTTTTTGGGTTTAAAAACCAGGATTGTACCAAAACTTTTGTTCCCTACTGCTAGCACCAGGAAAAGTCACAAGAACAACACAGACCATCCATACATGTGGCAGAAAAACAACCAAAAAATCTGATAAACAACGTGGGGGTGGGGAGCCCGTAGAATTGGGCTGTATGAGCTGATGGAAGCAGGGGCTCCCATTGCTTCAGACTGTCCTTGGAAGTGGTCAGCTGGCAGTGGGAACACAGGAATTCTGCTGAGTTTCAAGTCCTTCTGACTAAGACATTCAGAGTCAGGCAGTGGCAGAACACAGAAATCTGTCTGCAAAGAAGATACAGATATTCTTAGAGCTGATTCCACAGATGATGTGTCAGCCCCTTAGGGCAGAGCCAACTGAAATGTTACCACTTGAATTGCAGCCCTCCAAGAAGGTAGGAATAGGCACCATAATACCGCTAAAATAGGAAAGATTTGCCTAAAAGAGTAATTTCTGGCATGGTTATCTTCAGGAGCTAGATCTGCTAAATATAAGGGGAGAAAAGGGCTGTTGTAAGCTTCACTGACAGCCCACTGCACCGACAGGAAAGGACCAGGAAAGGGAAATACTTCCAGAAGTGGAAAACAGGGAGTCTAACCAGGTTAACTTCAATCTGGTTAGAATATAACTCGGAACTTGTTGTATCCTCAGAGAGGATGGGAATGGGGAGCTGTACTGTGGAAATACTTGCTGAGTACAAATTCAGAGGTGGAAGTTATCAATGTGGAAATTGCCAGGGTGATCAAATGCAAAGCTCTGGCTGGCTGGGAGGGTGAGAGGCTGCGGAAGCTGCACACAGCGATGGGAACATCTCTGCTGCAGAGGGAGATTGGGAGCTGTGCCTTAGAGCAGGGGTACCACCCCTCTGCACTGTGCAGAGAGAGGGCAGACTCTGAGCTCATGTGCATGATTCATATTCCATCTCAGCCACAGAGAGATGGGAAACTAAATTTTATGAACCTAAGAGCAAATAATGCCTATTTTTAGGACAGTTCACAGAAAAAGATCATGATCATTTTAGCAGCCTTTGCCCAGCTCAGTACATGTCCTTTGCCTGCTCATGTTAAATTTTGTGGGTGTGCCTTACTTTCAAAAAGATAAGAATTCAGAGAGAAGAAAAAATTTTTTTTTGTGATCCTGCAGAGAGCACTGGACCTTATAGAGAGCTACATCAATCTCTGCCTTTGTTTATTTTGGCCAGGTTTTGGACACATTGTTATGGTTAAAGCTAAAACTGTGTAGCATGAAGGTCTATTTGCAATGCTGCCAGTTTTCCCTACGCCTGGAAGTGGTGTAAGTCTGCTTGATTTAGGCAGGAATACAGTAATTCATATACTTGGTTAATGCAGTTTTACAAAAAAACCCAAAACTGGTCTGCAGCTACTGGAAGGAATCACGTTGCTGGTGGAGATAATGTGTTAGAATCACAGAATGAACTTGCAATCAAGCAAGAGAACCCCAATCACGTATTTCAGACTCTTAAAAGTGCCCAAACTTCTCCATCTGCAGTCTTGTTCTAAGGTGAACAGTAATGAAAGAACCTGATTTTACAAACACTGTGTTGACATCAGCGTTGCTTTGGTAATTTCTGACTCATTTTTTCACATACACAACAAATTTGATCGTTCTAAAAGCAAAAAACCCTCAGGCTACTTGGCCTTATTACCCCACAGACTTTCACATTAACTGCGTGACTAATAGTAACAATCCTTTTCCTTAAAAACAACCAAATAAAAAAGCCAAACCCCAAACA
Source organism: Pseudorectes ferrugineus (assembly GCA_008033365.1). NCBI lineage: Eukaryota > Metazoa > Chordata > Aves > Passeriformes > Pseudorectes > Pseudorectes ferrugineus. Next base: position 9,596 of record QWTY01030124.1, on the reverse strand, counting down.
ACAAAAATAATTTCCCTAAATATGTTACATAATTTTCCATTTCTACATCCCTACTGCACACTTTCTTTTGTATTCTATTTTGATATTTCACCTGTGCTCTGAAACATTCTGATATACTTTTATATCATGTGCATTTATTTATGTGCATATTTACACATGATTTTTTTAATGGTGTGACAGTGGGATATTTTCAAGTGGAAGGAACTACGTTCATCTTTTATGAGAGAAAAAAATTAATATCCAATGAAACAGACACAAGTAAATCAAAACCATGAAAAATACTCTGTAGGTGTCAATCAGGAGCACTTCCATCTACCTGTTTCCAGTTACAATCTCTATTCTACCTGAATCTCCCTATTCAGACCTGGGTCCGGAAGTTATTAACATGAAACTAGTAGAGCCATCTGTGAACTGCTCCAAATTCTGAACCAGAACAGGTTGCAGTACCTCAGGGAAGTGTTAACAGCCCAGACATCAGGCTTGACTTCATTTCAGCTTGACAGCAGCAGAGAGTCACCCTGCCATGGAAAGCATATTCTGGAATCTATGCAAAAGCCACCCTTATTACTATGCTTCCAGTTCTCCGGACATATATATGTATACCCACAAAATTACTCTCACAGCTGGCACATTTATTATCCCTTTGGACAGAGGCCGCAGAGGTCCTGAATAAACATGATTTCCTATTAGTCACAGTTAAAGGACACTAATGAGTTATGCTGTAAATTCGGTTGTAGCAGAAAGTAACAGCCACGTGGCTGAAAACACGGAATATGGATGTATTCTTCCTTTAACACCAACGTCCAGCAAGGTATTTTTTAACAGCTGATTTTTTCTAGATCAAGTTTTAATCCATCACTACAAAGAAAATCCTCTCCTGTTCTTGCAATGCCTTGTGTTGCTCATAGGAGCAGCTGTTGGAACACACACATCACGTCTGTCCCCTGGGCAAAATAAAGAGTAATCTCACAACAAGCAGAGACAGGCTGGAGGGGTCACTTGTGCTGAAGGGAGTCGCAATTGGCTTTTCAACTGCAAGACTTCATTCCTACCATGATGACAAGCTTTTATAAACCTGAGCTCTGTGTCTTGCCCTCTCTACTTTCTATAGTTCATACAGTCATTTGTCATAAGCTAACCTAAAAATCATGTGGTGTGTGGACTCAGACAGCAAAGAAACCAAATGGCATGCTCAGTGCAGGAGAAAGGCTTAAATACAGGGTTAAAAGATTTAAAATTTGATTTTTCTTTGCCAAAAAGACATGCTGAAGACACTCTTCAGTTGTACAGCTATGGATTCTGATAGAAAGTGGCCTCAGACAACACAGGTAACACCAGCATGGAACTCATGTAGGCCTTCTGCAGCCATCTCCCTTCACAGTCATTCACTCTGCTGGCTGTTGGTGGAACCGAGGCACGACTGCACGGCTGGTGTTGATCTCCATAAGACCTTGATGGAAGTTACACACTTTTCAGGTGGCTCAAAATCCAATCTTTCCCCTCTGGCAATTAGTAAAACTGATTTTAACGTCTACTGAAGACCTACTGAAATTAACTAAAAGACTTTGATCGGCTTTGGATCAGATGTGGCATACGAGAGAGAGAGATACATGAAAGCTCCCTCCCCTTTAAACATTAGAAAAACCCAAAACAGCAGATGACATGAAAACCTCATTTCTCTTTGAAGTCAGTCTGATTCATCAACCCTGGTGGGCAGACACTCATAAAATTTTAATTTCCTATGCCTTTAAACTTATTCCCTTGTTCTATGCAAACGTCCATTTGACCTATACAAAACAAAAGGTAATGAAATCAAGATTTCATCTCTCAAAAGTTTGAAGGGCTCAGCTAATTATTCATGTTTACTAAGTACAGAATTCTGTCACTACACAGAGAGAAGATTATGTACTTTTAAAAAATAGGGTACTGGAGAAATTTTATCAAAATCTTACTATCTTTTAAGAATACTCTAAAGTTATTAATTACTTCTTGAAGTGCCTTTCAAATAGAAAAAAATCATCTGTGAAGATGACTAATTAATACAATAGTCAGAAGACATAACTTATCCTTTTCCAGTCCATCTGTTGGCCTTGTGTTCCTGTGTCTGACAAGGTCTCTGTGTGCAGCTAGTCATAAAGCTAAAACCTGGGACACACATGGAGATTATTTACCAGAAAAAATAGTTTCCAGGAGCATGTGTCAACCTGTGTATGAGAACTGCCCTTAGTTACAGGAGAGAAGTACAATTTTCCCCTGTATTCATAATAAACCCTTGCTTTTGGAATGCCATTTTCATCCAAGCTATTTTGTAAACAAACAAGACATCAGGGAATAAGTGGTGCTTAAACAGACTGCACAAAAGGTTCTGTTTGAAACTCAGTGTTGATTACTTTCATTCTTCTCTTCAACAGAACATTCAAGCACCTTTTAAAAATAAGGCTCAAATAGAAGATAATGGTTGGCTCTGCCAAAAACTTCGCTTCTCAGCTGCTGCTTCAAAATAAAAGACTATTAGAGAGCACTAAATTTAACTCTTGAACCATACTGAGATGTGTGAAAATTCGTTTGATAGAGAAAACTAAACCCTGTTAGGCTGCATTGCAGGTAAACCTGCAGAAACTGAGGGGCTGCCCTTAGGGGCAGACATCTCTTCCCCAGGTAGGACAAGCTGTTCCCTCACCTTCCCACCACAGGCTCACAGCTCCTGCCCCAAAAACTTTAGTGGCTCTCTGCTGAACTCCTCAACTCACTTCATTTCTCCTCGTCTTTGCTGTATTAGGGGAACAAAAACTGTCACTGGACACCAGAAAATCAGCCTGTGTCCATCTTCTTTAACCTCTCCCTTCAGGTATCCATTTACATGGATAAGATCACTTCCCTCAGCCAACTGCTTCTTCTTACTGCAGAATCAATTTGATTCTAACCAATCAATTCTAACCAATCTAACCTAGATTACCAGCACCATACAATATAATTTCCATTAGATTAAACAAATGCAACAGGTGCACAAAGTCCTGAGCAACCAGGTGAAGTTTCATACTTTTACACTGAAGTATTCGTCTTTTTTGGCCACATTTTTAAACATCAAGAAATTAAGAATTCTATCTTTTTTTTTTTTTTTTTGTACTGAACAGCTACTAAACAAAGTCAACTCTTTTTTATATATAGCAAAAGTATTTGACAATATCCAGTCAGGATGTTGCTCATATAACTGAAAGAAACTGTTTACTGCTATAACCAGTTGGTTACAATATAAAAACATCATGCAAAGCTCAACTGGTTGATGCAAAATTAAAACCATAACGATTGCTTGTTGCACAAAATGGAAAATTGTATTTATCAGCCAGAAAATTTAATAAAAAAATCATAGAATACAGAGAAATAAAACTTGACCCTACTTTACAGAATAAAACTTTCAAAATATTTGACCTGGTTATGAACAATGCCTGTATGTATATTTGAAACAGATTTAACGTTGAATCTGCAAGAACTAACATTATAAAATCATCCCAGATGAGAAAAAAACCTGTTTGCAGAGTTGCAATATTAAAATATAGAGATTTCCAAAGATACCTGAGGCCTGTTTAGCAAATGGCTCATTCTCAGAAATGTGTACATAATTGTTAGATGTTATTTCAACATCCACATATTCAAAGCCTTAACCTGAACAGGAAAAATGTAAGGGTTTAATTAAATATCTCCTATTCTTTAGCTCCATTTGGGACAATAATTAGAGCTTTCTCTGCACCATTTGGTGCTGCCTTCTGGTTCTGCTTTAGGCAACTCCCACCCACCCCACGGTCTCAGATACAATAAGAAAAATTTATACTTCTTACTCCAGCAGTTCTCCTGGACTTCTAAAGGAAGAACAGCAAATCGAGGTGAGAACAATATAAAAACACCTTTGTTGGTAATCTCAACCAAGTGTTGTGGACCAGTCACTGGAGAAATTGCATTGCTTTAGCAGAATATTGCTAAATATTCCATCTGTTGTTCCCCTGCAAACTATCCCCAATATCAATGGCTCAACGAACCCCACAACTGGACAAGGCTCCCTTTTGTAGTGCTCTCCACGTTGGATGGAATCGTCGCCTACCACCACCCTCAATTTTACAGTCAGTGATATAAAGACAACAGCCAAGTCCTAAATCTGAATCCCTGCTGCAAGGAGCGGGATGAAATTTCTCCAAAGCTCACTAGGATGAATATTGAAGCAAATCCCTTTTAAATGACAGTAATAGCAGTAAGCACTTTGACCTAGTTTCCAAAAGAAATATAAAAGCCAGAAATGGGAGACACAGCCCTGATCTCTCGGAATCCTTTGGAAATCTGAGTCTTTTCTCTATAAAGCAGCCGACACATGAAGCAATTTTTATTCATCTCAAAGGCACAGCACTCAAACATTTAATTTCTCTTGAATAACATTCCCCTTGAAATCATTTATTTGAGAGCACTCTTCCATACAGCTTGTACTGAGTTTTTCTCTTTTTGATAAGGGGAGAAGTTTTTAATATAGGGTGATTTATCATACACTGGGTCTTTCAACATGATTTAAACTGGTGTGAATGTTTTTCCGAACCAAATTAGTTCCTACATTTAATACAACACCGTAACCATAACTACAGGATTAAGTGGATGTTGCTAATGAAGACAGAGAGATGGAGATTTTAGATTAAACATGCTCAGAGGAAGATCAGCTTCTACTGCTCATGCCACCAGTGCAGCTGCTACCAGCAGGCAGCCCCTGAATGCTGCAGGGGACTTCAGCAGGGCACGCCTGGTGTCACCTGAGTTAGAAAGAGCAGCAAGGGTCAGCACCAGCATAACAGAGAGAACTGGAATTTTCAGTGGCATTGGCATATTCAGCCCTGCTTGTAAGAGATTTCTCAATGCACTCCTCTCACAAACACTCTCACTGTGTACTTAGGACACGATAACCAGATTTCAATCTGGCTGTTTCAGTTTAATTTAGCTGCTGCTACCCAAAGTCACGCAGCATGGATATCCATACAAGATAATCTCCCTCTCATTTTATGACTGCAGTGAAAACTTTGTCTTTAAGCCACAACACCAGTAAGGACCAATTCATTGTTTCACTTTCTTTACTTCCCAGAATTAGTCTTTTTTTCAGCTCATTAAAGCCTATACCAGAGAAAGCCAGCCCTTCTTCCTGTGAAAAAAAGAACAGGTGTGATCATGAGACTTAAAGTGAGGTTTTAAAAAAAGGAAACTAGGGTAAGTGCTAAGCTTTAATGCACCATAATTATTACAGTTCTTCACTGGGAACACAAGTCATAAAAAATTAAATCATATCTGGTATGCAGAGTTTACCAGATTAAATTTCATCCACTCATTCTTTTACAAACACCAAGTTCCTTCTCTATTTCACTCCTTCAGCTGCACTTCTACATATCTCATACAGTCTTAATCTTCATTTAGAAGAAACTGAGGAATCTTAAGATATCTATATGGTACATTTTGCTCTAAACATCAGCCAGCTGGAGCCCTTCAAGTGTGGTATTGGGCCAATGCCATAATTACAGTGACATAAAGAAAAGCACAGAAATAGCCCAACACTGAGGGTCCCTGCAACTCAACATGCCCTGAGGATCAGCTCATGCAGGTGCCTGCAGGAATGCTCTTTCATTTCTCAGGAGAAATATTATCATAACAGGAGGTTTATGGCAAAAATATTTAACTAAATCAATCATGACAACTGACCAAAACAGGCAATTACATTTTTCCTCCTATCTGTATCGTTATATCTTCATAAATGAAATGTCCATTGCTTTAATCTGTATAAGTAACACCACATAATGAAAAGAAATATTTTACTGAGGTCTGTTTGGGATGCTCTGAACTCTTTCCACCTCCTTCATGTGCATATATTGGTCACCACCATCTTTTGTTTCAATTACTCTGTGTCTCCAGAACTTCACCAAACGGAGGTTTTGGTCCAACCTCCCCTGGTTTCAGGGATCTCATCTGCATCACTTAGGATAACAATCACAACCATCTTACAGAACAACTGTAATTGGTGAATTAGATTCTTCTTTAAAAGTACAGTAAAACCTCTAACAGGAGAGTATTCTCCCCATCAAATGTATTTTAACACTTGCACTCATTATATCAATGGAAAAACAGAGCACTGTTATGAAAAAACCAAAGATCTCACCAGCTCTTCTTTTACTGCAGTGCTTCAGTTTGAAGATCATAATCTCTGTTCTCACACGTTTTTCATTGATTATATAGATGAAGTATTTTAATTCAATTTTGCTCTATTATTTGTATGCATTAGGGAAAGTAATTAAAACAGAAATAGATGGCAATAAATGACAGAAAAGGCCCATAATTTTCAGTGTGAACACAGATACTAACCAAAGATGTAATTTTATCAAAGCAATATCTCTGGAAATTAAAACTTTAATGAAAGCAATAACTGAAGCATAAGCAAAACAACGTGAAAGCCCCAATATAATTTTTCATCATATTAAAGGTTTAAAACTGTTTTCCTTTCTTAATTCTGCAGTGCACTCAAAGGAAGTTATTAGTTTTTAATATTATTATTCAGTTGTACATACTTGGAGAACAATCTACACATATAATGTCACCGGGGAGTAATGCAAGCAACAAACTGTAAAAACTAAAAAATGATCAGTACAGAACGTGCAACAGTATTTTAATAACTGGAATGAGGCTTTTTGTTATTAATGAGATGCATCAAAAGCAATGCTGCTGATTCCCACAATAAGAGCATTAAGATTCATTTCAGAACTGCTAGGAAGTCTCTTTGCAATTTTTCAAATTAAAAACTCTTCATTTTTATAATGAACAGTAGGGCTTATCAATGACTGCAGTTTTTCAAAGACTAATATCGAGACGTTCAAGATTCACTTCTGACATAGATGTAGCCCTGTAATAAATTGGTTATAAAAGAAGAAACAGGAATGCACATTACAATTAACCTTTTTATTTCCCTTTGATATGAATTCATCATTTTAATTTGTAAAAACATTAGGCTGAATCCCAAAACATAATGAGTTAGAGCATTTTGCAAGGTAAATGGAAGTTTTCTTTACTTGGTAGCAAACCTACTCTTCTGAGATTCTCTGTCAAGCCAGAATGGTTGTTCTGAGATTTTCCAATCCCCCCTTAAAGAAAAATCCAAACCTGTTTTTTATTTGTATCAAATCAGCAGTAAATTAACAGGTTTGATATGTCAATTTACTTCCATATAAAATTCTCATTTAATTTTTGTGCCTTGGAAAAACAAAATGTACTTGAGTTCTGTGCATGAGGGAATCTTAATTTTCTGCAGAACATTCCATAAAACCTAATTTTTTTTAAAATTTAAGCACTTGGGGAAATTAAAATGCATGCTTAAAACAGTAGAAAGAAATCAGTTCCATCATTTTAACAAATTGCAGGTTATGAAGAAAATAAGGCTAAACCAAATATCATAAACTCCTGTGAATTACAAATTATCAAGGTGTACCTTGTGTCCACAAAGCAGCAGTAGAACGTGGCAGTCAGCAGAGAACAGAGGATAATTCAGTGGGAATTACAGGTGACTGATAGTGAGATAAAAATGGTATCAATAATGAAGGTACAAAACTTTAAAAGAATCGCTATAAACCGAAAATATGAAATGAGGGCTCAGCAAAAGAAAAACAATGAAAAACAAGCCCTTAAATTTCTCACGGGGCCAAAATCTCTCTCCCATTGCTCTTTCCAACTCATCCCACTGATTTATGTGGCTTAAGGGACTTAGTTCAGTTCATGTGGATCAATGAGGGATGCATGGTTCTTAGCAGTCAATTTATTTTGATTCCCTCACCCAAAGTGTGCATAGCACGTTGTGCGTGCACACCCCGTGACACCGCGGGAAGATGCTCTGCTTTGGAAAATGACTTTTTCTGCTTTGCTCTCTGTAGATGCTGCTAAAACAGGGCTGCTCCAACCCTGCTAAGGCTGTCATTGATCTGACAGGGTTTATATAATTGCTGGTTACGTTTGGTTTCTGAGGAGGTTGTGAAAGGATTAATAGTATAAAAGTATTGTTTAACAGTATAAGGGGGTTTTTATATGATCAGTATATCAGACTTAGATTACCTGGCGAGCGTTCTTCTACAGAGAGCACTCTGCTGTCACAATAGTCAAGACGCACCCTCAAAATCAAAGTTAACTCTGTAATCTTTACATAAACACCCTGAACCTCAAGTATTTGCTTCCCTCAGAAACATTTTATTATTAAAAATCTTACATGAAGAGCTGAGGATCTCCTATTGTTGAAGAGGATCTCCTATTGTTGAAGGTTTTTTCAGCAATTAACACTTTGACACTCATTGTGCAAATCTCCCCACAAACCTTTGTAAGTCTGTAAAAGCTAACGGGACATTTGTTCAGCCAAATGAGTTTGATTTTTTGATTGTAAAAGGATCTAAAGTGAAACCATCAAGGACTAATGGAAAATTATGCAAAATACATTCTAATCACCACTGCTCATTATAAAGAGCTGACCCTAGGCCATTCAGAATATATCATACTACTAATAAAATTGTTCAATTCAATCCATCTAAGAGTTTTTGTTGATAATATGCTCTACCACACAAGAAGTGCTGCTACATGGTAAATTTAATGCAAAAAGCCTCAAATTCCATTCTCAAAATCACTCATTATGTAATCTCACTTACTGAATATATCCTAAAGGATTTCATTGTGTTTTAAGGACAATTACATTATCTTATCTTTCCTCATCAATAATCCAGTTTCCTAGCTGTGCAAAATGATAAGGGCAAAGGACAAATAATTATTCATTTAAGCATCAGATTATTATGCAGGAAAATGAAAAATTATTTACATTCTCGTGTAAATTCAGTCGATGTGGTTTTGCTTGATGAATTTGATGGTTTCTGCTATCCTTATTTCGGATCAAAAGAACTCAAGACATTTTCAAACTACTCAGAAGGAAATCCTGACTGCTTTTTCAAAAGGTGGTGGCTAATTTAGAGAGATGATAATTTAAACAACAGTATTAAATTAACCAAGTCAACAGCAACAGCTTTTCCTTGTGGCAGGTTAAAGAGAGTAGTGGTTTATCATGTTTTCAAGCAGAATCCATTTTATTTTTGTCTGGGACGTCATCAGATTTGCTGACTGCCTACAGGTGGCCAAAACAATGCCCTGATTTTGCTGGAGGTGCTAATTTAACTTGGATGCTGTTCTCTTAATGCCACGCAAGGTTCCATGCCTGGACAATGGGATCTGGAAACCAACTGCACTGACTCAGCAAAGGTCTGTGCAGGTCCACAACACAGATCTGCTTGCAGGAGGACATTGAGGTGCAGGAGATATTTCCAATGAATTTGAAGAGTTGATATTAAAATGGCAATGTTATTGTATTGCCTTCCTAAAAATTGCTCTCCTTTTTGAATACAACTATATTCACGTCTTTGTGGTGCCATGATGATTTTTTGCTTTTTCTTTTATACCCCTCTTACATACCCTTTTATATAGCTTTTATGTACCCTTAGTGCTTTTAGCCTACATACTTGTAATTTCTTAAGTTTGATAACTTAGCTGAGACCCGATATTCC
>QWTY01030122.1:0-17611 GCA_008033365.1 Pseudorectes ferrugineus | reverse complement strand
GAAAGAAAGAAAAAAAAAAGAAAGGAATAGTTTGTAGAAAACCTGGAAATAGGTGATCTAGAAGTGGGGACTGAGGGATATTTTTCAGCAGGAGCTCATTTTTACAACAATATATGTGTCAGATAGGTAGAGATTGTTGTGATCGGAACAATTAGAAAACCTATAAAATTGACTGGGTTTAAATTTAAAAACTAAATTCTGCTACATTAATTTATTTATGGCACACTACATTCTCATTGCTAGTTGTTATGCAATATGATTGCATCATATCTACATATACAGAACAGTTAGTTTTTAAGAGTTGTAGCCTGAATTAAGTACGGAGCGGATGTCATGCAGTTATCACTGAAGGTTACTGTCCTTGATAGGCTTAGTCAGGATGATTACTGTCACAGCTTTGCCTGTCTCCCAAAATGTGAGTCTACTCTCTTCCTGATACTATTAATATTGCTATTGCTATTTGATATTCGGGGATTTTTTGTTTGGGTTTTTCTGGGGCTTTTTTGGATCTTGTCAGTAATCCTTGTGCATTCAGCAGGATGTCTTACCTATATGGAGTCAGTTTTGCTTATGTGATTATCTTGCTTCTGGCCTCGTAACTTTCTCTTACTTGAGTGTCACCTCATAACACTTTGCTCTTTTGGTGGTCACACTGAGCACATACTTCAGTAAAATAATATGACCTAAGAATTTATTGCGTTTTGCTATTATATCACAGTGCTAATAAATTCTTTTGTGCTATGGTTGATTTCACAGTTTTCAAATGCCTATGTTTGGATTCAAAGCAAGAAAAGAATAGTTCTATTCTGAGTAGTGCACTTGTAATTTATAGGTGTCATAGGCCTCTGCACTGGCTTTACCACTATGTTACAGATTTACTTCTGTACTTAGGCAATCTACTTTTAGATTTAGATTTTATATCTAATAGATCTAGATTTTACATAGATCCGAAAGACTAGCACAATAATCAAAGTTTTAATTAAATGAGTTTAACCTAACTGCTCTGTCTGGTAATTATTACTGCTAGTAATAGGAGCACGTAAGGACTAGGACAAAGAACTGTATTTGACACCAGCTGCTGTTTAAAGAAACCCAATCCAGCTTTATGGTTCCCTGTGTTCTTGCCAGAGATTTCTTGCACAGAGGGCTCCCTGTGTTTATAGTAGCAATTTGGGTGTTTGTACCTATCTGGTTAGTTTTCTGTGAGTGCTTCTCACATGAAAATCAGGGAGTGTGCCACTTAGACTGGGAACCTAAAATAGATCTTTCTTTTTTCCTTTACCCTCTTATCTTCTCCTTTCCACATTAGAGCTACTTTCAACCATTCACAAAAAGGAAGATTAAACTTATTTTGGTTTACACATGCATTGTGGGCTGATGTTTCAAATATATGAATAATTATTGAGAGCATGAATATTCTTGAAGAGAAAATTGCATGGCAAAATCATCAGGGTTTTTCATTCCCTTACATTATCATTTCTTGTGGTCCAAGTCTATAAACATGTCTTGACGTGAAAATGTCCCGTCTTTACTTGCCTTTCCCCTTCCTTTCTGCATTTTGTTGTATATTTTCTTTCTCTTTATTCCTGTCCTCATTCAGTACATTCAGAAAATGCTGAATTAACTTTCTCCTACAATTTTTCGGCTCCCTCCCCCATGACTTTTCTATTTCTTTCCAAATTAATTTGCCTTGCCACCTGGTCTCCTTGGAATTTAGCAATTATTCAGTATATAAAGCCTGGCTCGTAACAGATGGGGCTTCCAAAATACACACATCAACAATGCACATCCTAGGGCCAGAGATTGTGAGTTAGATGCAGTTTCATTATGACTTCAATTTTCTAATGCTTGTGAACATTGTCAAAGAACATTAACGTTGTTTGTGATACCATGTCTTCTAAATTGTGGAGTTCAGACCAAGCCCTGTTTCTTTGATTTAGAACATAAGTTTGTTTTCCAATTTCATGATCCTGATGGCATGTATTTTATAGCTACAGGGATGGGAACCAAAATATAATGATTACCTACGCTTGTTTTCACCTGTGCTTTGCAGAAGGCATTTTAGTGTTTGCATCCAATTACCTAGATCAGCATTTGTCATTTTCTAAGACTTTCTATGTGTTCATAGTTAATCTCATCACTCATATTTCCATATTTTAAAATATAAGAGAGAGTTCTGTGTGTTGTTTTTTAGTTATATCAGGCTATATAAGGAATACTGCAAGAAACTTCTGAGATGGAAATTGTTTTAAATGCCCAAAATCCCCATGACCTACATTTGCACAGATCAGAAACTTATCGGGCAGCTATATAATTTGGGGAGAAAAAAGAAAATGGACTAGGGATAAGGGGGGAATAATATTCTAATATTCAGGGGAATACAGTGAGGGAGTGGGGAATACAAAATATCCAGTATTTTTCAAGTATTCCTGTTTGAACTGTTCCATTTTGTATAATTAATTGTGGTCCTGAGAACTGTTCCTTCTTGTCCTGGGTGTGGGCAGTAACCACAAGATTATATTCAGTATTTGTTTCTTTCTTGATTTCTCCGGCTTAAATTGTTCTGTTTTCTATAAATAACAAATAATACTGTGGGAGCAGATGCTAATTCTGCATCCAGAGGCACTTTTAGAGAATGTAGATATGTCAGATGGTGCGGGAGTGATTTGAAACTGGACATTCTATGTATCACAGGGCATGATGATAAGTACTGTAAGGGCCAAACTCTTCTGGGGTCTGGAGTTTTGAGCTGGAATTTGATCAGAGATTTGTCCAGAAAAATGCTTCTATTCTTGGAATCCCATCTCTTGGGTCCATATCCCATAGAGATGACCATAGTTATAAGAGCCAAAGCACCAACTACAGCAACAGTTATGCAGCCAGCTGTTAACACACAGAACACATCAGCTCCATCCCAAAACCCTTCTCAGACACCTGTACAATTGAGAAGAGCAGCATTTGGGCTCTCATGTAATCCACCTTTGGCCTCAGAAATCTGCAGTCCCTTGTTGACTTTGTTCCATGTCTCTGTTTGTGGTGTCATTGGTGTTTACACCCATGAACAGTGAGAGTGAGCTGTTTGGGATGTAGGAGCCTCTCTGCAATGTCCTTGATCTGGGCTGCCAGCAAGTGACAAGGATCCCATGGCAGTAACTCTGATCAACACGTTCCTGCCCTGCAGACGGGAACTTCCATCATTTGGCCTGTCTTCTTGGTGTTAATGAGTGTTCCAGGCTCAGATGACTTTGAATTGTCCCCAGGGAACTAGTTACCCTTCCTTGGCTATTAGGGCATTGTACTGATTCTGCAAATTCACATCTGAGGGCAGAAAAGGACTTTTGTTCCCAGTGCTATCCAGTCTGCTCGTCTCCTCCCACACCTGCAGTACCTGGTCACTTAGTTCCTCAGCCACAGCACAGTGCCTGCAGGTGAGGCCACCAGCAGCTCCATCCCCAGGGAGCAGCACCAGGCACTCCCTGTGGCCCCGTTCCTTCATGGCAGCCTCCCTCCTTTGGAGTGGGCTGGGGTGGAAGACTCAGACTCCCTGGGGAAGGTTATTCCAGCCAGTCAGGCAGACAGAGCCCTGTCGCTTGAAACCACCACAGTCATATAGTCCCATGCTGCAAAGGACAGAGTTTCTGTGTCTCTTTCACATTCCCAGCTGAGCTAACTGCCCTCCTAACCACAATAGTACCTTTTAGCTGCCTCTGCTCTCTGCCTGCTTGCCAGCTAAATAAATGTTGTCTGCTGCAGATGAGCAGCAGATAATACTTTAATTGGCAGATGGCTGCTGAACGTATTCCAGACAGCTTTGGTGATAAATGCTTTTTTGCTGCTGTACGTGGTGAATTGCCTTTTTGCATCATATGTGTATTGTAAAAGCTTGGTTATATTCCCATGATACCTTTTTAACAATCACTCTGACCGGGAGAACTGTCTGCCAAGACTTTGTGCTAATTGCCCTACATAGCCAAGAAGAGATAAAAATGAACTAATGTTCTTTTTGTGATCCAAAGCAATCCTAAAGGATCAATTTTTAAAAGCATTATCAAGCATTTAACTAAGCAAAAGGCTAAAACACAACAAAGAGATTCATTCTGGGAAATAATTTCTTTGAATGGATGAATGTTATCAACTTTGGGACTTAGAACACCAGCATATTTGGATGTGATCCATGAGGAAGATGGGCTGCTTAAAACTTACCTCTGTTATAAAGGTATTGTAATCAAACTAGTGATTTAAACCCTATTGTAATTCCACCTTTTTCAAATTGTGCATTTCTCTTTGTGGAAGAGAATGAATTGTTAATGGAAACAAAGGCAGCGGGAGAAGTATAGTTGAATTATCAAGCCTGTACACTTATGGTATCAGAACACTTTTAAATTTCATATTAACGTGAATAGCGTGTGAGTTTACAATGAAGAAACTTCAGCTATCACATATGCATAGTCACTGTAGTGGATATGTAACTAGAAGCAAAGGTGGATAGCACAGTCTGTTCTGCCTGACAATGGAGGTCTGTATACTTTCAGCAGGAGCTTTGGGGAAAAGATGATGAAAAAATTTAAGATAATAGCTGTGCTAAACTAGAACTTTTATTTCAGGGTGGACATCATGGAGTTGTTGATCAGGTCACAGTTGTAAACCTGTGATTGCAAAATACTCTATTCAGTTTCTGATATCTGAAGGGATAAATTACAAACCTGTAAGAATGTGAATGCTGCTGGCCATGTGCTCAGATTTACATGTGATGCATATAAGGCTAAAATGTCACTGCCAAAATGCCTTTGACTTTTGACTTTATATTGAAAATAAGTAATTACTGTAAGGATATGCTTTTTCCATTTTGTATTATGTCATTCTAGAGCCTTCCTTGAACACCATCCAATAGCCACTAAAACAATTTGGTCACTTTTTCCCCTGTTTTTTTACTGGAGGCTGTTTTTTCCCTTTGGGAGAAATAGAATGTGAATCTGGGTGTCACTTTATACAGTCCTACTTATTTTCAAAACTATGCAATCTCATTTGTAGACATAAAAATGTTTGATACCCAAGAACTCCTATTTTAACTGTTATTACTCAGCCTAAAGTTTCCCCATGTTTAAAAACTGTGATCAGAATTTTTCTGTAATATTTCTAACCATCTCCTCAAACACATGGAACCTGATCAAAAGAGTGTTAACTAAACTTTTTTACCTTTCCATGGCTGCTGATGGACTTGTTTTTATTTGGGAAATGATTCCTATGTTTCCAGGCATTTCTTCCAAAAACAGAACAATCACACTTCTGCAGGGTGGAAACAACTGGTATGCCCATCTTTGGTAGAGCAGTAACATTCTCCAGTGTAAAAGGAAAATTGCAAAAATTTATAAATTGGTAATATGCATTATTAAACAATCAAAAATCTGATTCTATTGAGAAATAAAAATAGCTCAGAAAAAGATAGCTGGAATTCATTGATTTGAGAAAATTACTAGCCACACATTAAAAGTTTTGATATTAAGTAGCATTAACAAAGAAAGAATGGAAAGACTGTTATTGTGACTCTGCAAACTGTAATTAGAAATTGCATTAATAAGACAAGTTTCCAGGTCAATCGTTCACTTCTCCTGAAAGTATGAAAAGAAAATATTCACTAGTCAAATATCTTGCTTAGTTGTTTTTTTTCTAAGAGAAAGGCACACTCCTCTCTATTGTTCATGTGTCCATCCTAAATACAAAAACCAGCCACAATATTCCATATGCATATGATGAATGAAGTGCCTGTGCTGATCCATTAGACCACCACCTTCCTTCTGTGGAATTAGAGTGGGAATTCCATTGCAAAAGAACTACCTCCAATGCAAACTACTCTGTTGTTTCTCTGTTGTGCTAAAAGCCTTATAGGTTACATGGCAGGAGAAAGGGCTTCAAATTTGAGGTGGAAGATCTTGTCATATATTTTATTTATGATCTATAAGTGTTTGAATGATTCAGACTTAGCTTTCCGAAAAACACATGCTGAGAAAAGGACTCATTTAGGTCTAGAGAAAGCTAAAAAAGGCCCAAAGAACATGGTGTCTTTCTCCAAAAGAACATGGTGTCTATAGGATCAAATTTATTAATAGAAGCAGTTTTGTTAGTGCTAGATGGCAAGCTTTCTTTTGAATAATTTTTTTATATTTTGTACTTCTGCTTTGACTCTGAGTCCAAATTAAGGAATGATAGGGGTTTGTTTTATTTTGTTTCATTTTGTTTTAACTGTTTTCTCTTATGTTCCAAAATAATGTATTTGTCTCTTTCATCCCTCTATGATTTTTGTATAAATAAGCATAACTTTAGGTTACTTTTCAGATTATTTAAGCAACAAGCACATCACTGGGACTGTGCTGAGATAATCAGGTTATTGGATTGCCAGTGTAAATTGTGCTACACACTGCAATTACTTGAGTGCTCAATCACAGGTAGTGTTTACTGTGACATGATCACACTCCGTGAATACGTTATTTCCCTCTTGACTGTCACCTGCTATTTCATTACTGAAGGTAGCAAAGAGGAGTCAAAGAGAAACTTTGATTAACTGATTATTTAAACTTGTCAGACTATCCAATATCCACATGGGCTTTGCTCCCCTCATCAATGGTGAGGCCAAAGTGAGAGATCCAGACAGGTACTTATTTGTTGCAAACCAGAGCATTTCTACAGTTCAGTATCAGGTACATGATCATAAGTGGAGTCTGAAATGCAGTGTTACGTGTCTAGGAACCTCACCAGGGCATAGAGAGGCATGCTGGAGTGGGCTTCCAAGTAGCAGTAAATTGGAGCTCTTTAAATGTCTGAAAATGCATTATTATCTTGGCTAAGAAGAAAAAGTATATATGAGTATCTGGATAGTTAGCATGTCTTCGGTTCATGTCTCCTCTGAGACAGTTCCATGCTTTTATACTTCTGCAGGGAGTTAAGAAATGTATCTGAATTTCCTTAGCATTCATGTACTGAAGGAGAGGCAGGTGGAGTCTGTGCATACTGGCGTAAGGGACGGAGACTCCATTTGGATGTCAGACTGGAAGATTTTGAGTTCTGGCAGCAGCAGCAAAGTTTCTCCTCCACCTGCAGATTTGCAACTATAAAATAGACTCAGTGCCCCAGTGGAAGATGAGGTCTGGGAAGTATGTCCAGTGAAGAATCAGAGCTGGCTGAAACTGAACTCTGCAGCAGCAACAAAGTGAGGTGGTGAGTGATGGCAGTGGCATAGTCCCTGCCATGGGGGTGGATGCTCCCACCTGCTCACCTGAGAATCAAAGACTACGGAGAAGAGAAGGGATCCATCTGATAAAGTGAAGCAAACCCCTCTTTGCCAACAGGCTGGCCACCTTGGTGAAGAGAACTTTAAACTAGGAATAATAATGGGAGAATAACAGAAAGTGAAGAAATGGTGGACCAGTTGGTAAGAAAAGGGTATATCAATAGAGTTCTTGACTAACCATATTCAGATATCTGCACACTGAAGTTTCTTCAAGTGAATGTGTGTATCTTTCAGATGGTGTCAAACCTTTCCTAGAAGAAACATTTCTGAAAGGAGGTCTTATAAATGACAATACCTTTTCATTCATTAGCTGGGACTTCAGCTCTGGAAAGAGTGGAAGATGACGTCTATAACCAGAAACCACTTTTCCTTTTAAAAGAACAACTCAAGTTGAAATTGTTTGATACTTAAAATACAAATAAACTCCAGTATGCCCTAGTTATCATTAATTTTGTGTGAAAGAGTTGTAACTATTTGCCTAAGATACTTCACTCACTGACACAGACAATCTATTCTTGGTTCCTCTCCTAAATTTAATGTATTTTGAATGTTTTCAGTAATTGTAGGAGCAGTAGAAGCTGTGGGGTACCACTGAAATAACCTGCTAAAGAGCAGGTAGCAGTATTATCCCTGAATTGAAACTTTTTGACTTGACTTGAGAGAATCCTACTAAAGCAACTGTGACTAACTGGAATGACAGTCATAGATCACTATGCTGAGGTCCATTTTGGAGGTATGGCTGCATACAAATGATGATTATATATTTGTCTATCACTTGAGACTTAAAAGGCATTGACTTTCTTAGTGATAACTACAGATCATGAGCAGAAACAGTAATTAGAAAAAGAATTGCTGCACCTGTCTGTGCTTCATGCTGTCTTTCCAACAAAGCAGTTCTGTCTTGTCATGTTGTCTCTGAAACTAATTAGCATCCCCAGACATTTGTAAAGAAAGGAAATGTCTGCCTCAGAATTTGAGAGAAGAAAAGCTGTGTGTCAACAGGAAAAGAGGAATCCTAACCTTTGAATATGCACTTGCAAGGGCTACACATACCACACACAGACAGGCTGCAACCAGGTCCAGCAGATTTCTGCCCAGCTTTTAGGGTCATAAGTAGATATGAGCTTAAACCTACACGTGATTCCAACTTTGACTATTTGGAATGCAAGTTGGGAAATGGGGTCTGACTGTAACTGGTTTTATTTACTGTGATCATTGTTGTTGTCCTTGTATTGGGTTTGCATGGCCAAGCTTTGGTAGCAGGTAGGGCTACAGGGTTGTCTTCTATGAGAAGCTGCTGGGAGCTTCCTCCATGTCTGGCAGAGCCAATGCAAACTGGCTCCAAGACATATGTGGTAGTCATTAAGACTAGGACAATTAGAAACAGTGGTAACACCTCTGTAATAACATAATTAAGAAGGAAAAAAAAGGTTATTGCACAGTTGTACTTGTGGCCAGAGAAGAGTGGGGTGAGAACATGTGAGAGGAACAACCTTGCAGGCACCAAGGTCAGTGGAGAAGGAGGGGCAGAAGGTGCTCCAGGCAGCAGAGCTGAGATTCCCCTGCAGTCTGTGGTACAGCCCACGGTGAAGCAGCTGTGCCCCTGCAGCCCATGGGGACCCAGGGGATGCAGAGATCCACCTGCAGCCTGTAGAGGAGCCCCAGGTGGATGCCTGGGAGCAGGTTATGACCCTGTGGGAGACCCACAGAGGGAGGAGGACACACTGGAGCAGCCTGTCCCTGAAGGACTGCTCCCTGTGGAAGAGTGACCCACGCTGCAGCAGTTTTGGGAGGACTGTTGCCCATGGGATGGACTCACACTGCAGCAGGTCACAGAGAGCTGTTGCTCATGAGATGGAGCCACATTAGAGAAGTTCATGGAGAACTGTCTCCCGTGGGAGGGACCCCACGGTGCAGCAGGGGAATGACTCCTTCCCCTGAGCAGCGGGACAAGTATGTGATGAACTGACCATAACCCCCATTCCCTGTCTCCCTGTGCTCCTGGGGGAGGAGGAAGAATTGGGAAGGGGGGCAGGCAGGGGGAAGATGTTTTGAAAGCTTATGTTATTTCTCATTATCCTGCTCTGATTTTGTTAGTAATAAATTCAATTAATATCTCTAATTCCAGCCTGTTTTGCCTCTGACAGTACTTGGTGAGTGATCTTTCCTGGTCCTTATCTTAACTCATGAATCCTTTGTTATATTTTCTCTTCCCTGTACAGCTGCAGAGAGGCTTTGGGGAGTGCCTGGCATCCAGCCAGGGTCAACACCACACACCAGATCACTAGAGACAATTCCGTTCTGATCTGATTCAAATCAGAATTGGGAAGCTGAGAGTAAGCAGCAAAAACCAAACTATGGGCATTCCCTTGACCTTAGAATAAGTGTGAAAAATTATCAGGGACAATATTGTGAAGTGACAATCAGTATTCATTAACACTAAATTAGTTTATTTCTATTATTATTTTGTTTAATTAGTTTTAATACCGAGAAGACTGTTCTGGAAAATGAATAAAGTAGGTTTTGAGGTTATTTGATTTACAAGTCAACGGTTTGATAGTAGGGGGAGTTACAGTGGTGGTTTCTTTGAGAAGCTGCCAGAAGCTTTCCTCATGCCCAGCAAAGCCAGTGCCAGCAAGCTCAACAGCAGATCCTGCACTGGCCATGGCCAGGCCCATCAGTGATGGTGATAGTGCCTCTGGCATAACATATTTGAGAAGGAAAAAAATTACTGCACAGGAGCAATTGCAGCCAGAGAAAAGGGATGTGAAAATATGTGAAATAAAGAGTTCTGCAGACGTTAAAGAAGAGGTGCTCAAGGCACTGGAGCAGAGATTTCTCTGCAGCCCATGGTTAGGACCGTTGTGAGACAGGCTGTCCCCTCACTGAGGTCCAAGGTGGGTCAGATACCCACCTGTGGCATGTGGAAAACCAACCCCATGCCAGAGCACGTGGGTGTGACCAAAGGAGAGTGTAACCCTGTGGGTATTCCATGACAGAGAGTGGCAGGACCTGTGGACCCCTGAAAAGAGGAGCTTGTACTGGAGTAGGTTTGCTGGCAGGACTTGTGACCCTGTGGGGGAAGCATGCTGGAAGCAGCTTGTTCCTGAAGGACTGCTCTCTGTGGAAGGGACCTACGCTGGAGCAATTGGTGAAGAGCTGCAGCCTGGGGGGAGGACGCATGTTAGAGAGGTTTGTGTAGGATAGTCTCCCATGAAAGTGACCTCATGCTGGAGCATGAGAGGAGTGTGCATGTCCTCCACTAAATGAGAAAGAAGCAGCAGAGACAACATGAGGTGAACTGACCGCAACCCTCGTTCCCCACCCCCTGTCAGCGTCACTTCTGTCCTGTGTAAGTACTGGTTGATATAAGGTGTGATGATAATTTTACAGGTTAGGCATGCAACCTATGACATGACTGGGGAAAACCAAACCATTTCACTAAAGGCCATTGAGCAAATCATAACTGGCTTATAACATTGAAAACAGTCGTTAAGATCTGGATGGGTGACAAAAAGCCCCGTTCTGCATGTAAAAATATTTTCAATGGGCCCCTTAAAAAGATGAAAACATTTACTCTGTGTTTTTGTGACTTTTCTGGGAAACCAGCTAAAGCAGCAAGCATTGACCACAATTTCATACAGGAAATCGCAAGTGAAGTCAGAAAGTTCAAGCAAATGGAGAAAGCACTACTGTATTGATAGCAATAATCATGATGCCTGTGTTGTTGCATTTTATGCAGCATATATGCAGAACACTTGATGAATCAATACACTTCATACTCTACATATTAATTCTTATTGCTATCATTGAACTTTTTCTATTATTCTAGATTTCTCATACTGTGACAAACACTAGGATATGCAACTGTCATACAGAATAATTTAATTTTTTAATGTCACTCATCCAGACTTAATCCTGGGCTAGCAAATGGGGAGTTTGTTTTTTA
The DNA here is from genome assembly GCA_008033365.1 of Pseudorectes ferrugineus. NCBI lineage: Eukaryota > Metazoa > Chordata > Aves > Passeriformes > Pseudorectes > Pseudorectes ferrugineus. The sequence continues at coordinate 6,377 of QWTY01030122.1, read as the reverse complement.
TAGATGATGAACAAAAAGTGTCATAGGACTCCTTTGTGTCATAGAGTCAAAGTGACATCTGTTTATGGAACAGATTTTAAAAACATAATATTCAGTAAAATAATACAAATAAATTCCTGTAGTGCAATACCTAGATTTGAGAAGGATTGCTACAATGGCAAATAGTATCCTCCTGCATGTAAACATTGGCAGTGAATTAAGATATTTGTTCTCAGAGAAACCAAGATAGTACCCGTGAAAATGTTCCACTACAATGATTTTGTATTTCATACTGGAAGACTAATGATAATGAGAAATTTTCATGTGAATAGTACTGTGCAATTTTGCTGCTCAACATTATGCAATACTAACTTTTCCCCTTTACTGCATTATAATGGTGTATTGTGATTTTCTTAAAAGAACAGAATATGAGTCGAAGACAACAGGAGGGCTGGGATTTAGGGTTTGGGGAGTAAATATGCAATGTTTAAAATCTTTTGTCAAACTAAACTCTAGATATATTGTTGAAAAAAACCCCTAACTTATTTATTATTTGTAATAACAACAATGACAACAATGATGTAGTTTTAACTGAGTTAAGAAATCTGTGTTTGATAGCATGCTTCCTGATCATGAATTTACAAGGCCTTTTTCTGCATCTTTTGAAAAAATATTTTTAAAAAAGAAATAACAAACACTAACTTAATTTGAAAAAATGGACCAAACCTTCATCTCTCAAAATAATAAAACCATTCAACATAGTCGAAACCACTGTAAGTTTATTCTCTCTGTGCTATTTATCTGTAGGATCACCTAAAATCACTTAAAACAAGCAGCTGGAATGTCACAGTGGAATTTATACTTAAACCAAACAGGGGACAGATTTGGGTACGCAGCCTGCACCCCTCTGACACCCCGCCCAAAACAAAACCAAACCACTCTGTAACATCGTGGCAGTGACAAAAACCCACAACCATCAGCCACAGGCCAAAACTTCCAAAATATAAGTCTCTGAGTCATTTATTCAGGAAGGTAAGTCTGGTAGGAAGGACAGGAAGACGTATGTTGGCTGATGACCACACAGATAAAACCCAGTCTCCTAGGCTGCTCAGTAATATTTATCAGAAGTTTGGTAATGCAATAGTGATAGTTCATTATATTTAAGGACAACTCTCCTATAACCTTCGATGTAGCCAGGACTGTATCCAAAATTTGCAGTAGCTACACACTGCATCATTTGAAATAGCACAGTGGAAAAAAAGTTCCTCTATCTCCCACGTTTTACCTACCTAGTTTACATCCTGTATTTCAAAAGCCTTCTCTCCCCTCACCTTTTTTCCTTTCTATAAAATATGAATTAGAGTTGAAAACACTCTGAACTTTCTGTGTTTAGGGTCTGAAATTTCTTTTAATTAAACAAATAAATTGATAAATAACATTGTGCTGTGATTATGACTCACAAAAAACTCATGCTATATTTCTCACATGTTTATAATGTCAGCCCATCATTCAAAGAAGATAAAAGTAAAAATAATGGAAGCTGATGCTGTGTATCCCTTGCAGAACATCTGAAAGAAAACAATTCTGTATTTCTCAAAAGTATTTGTGAGTGACATGATTACTTTGAAATAATTTTACTTTTTTTTTAGTTTATATGAGTTCTGCTTAGTATTCCTTTTATTTTTCTTTTAATCTATTCAGCCCAGAAAGGGTAAAAAACAAAAAACAAACAAAAAAAATAACCACAAAAGAAACAACAAATGAATTTAAAAATATGTTTAGAAAATAAAGCACATTTTTAGAAAATAAGTGTTAATACATCAAATTTAGCCCAAAACCAGAATCATTTGTCTAAAAAGTAGCATGCTTTTGCCATGACCACAGGACACACATTCCACAAGTTACCTGACATCTGGTCTGTTGCCATGACTAAGAAAATACAAAGGTATCGATAGAAAATACCTCTTTTATTAAAAAGAAGGAAGAAGATTTGTTTGAACCAGTAAACTTGTTCCTACACTAAATACATCTGGCAAGGATCAACTGAAGAAATAGACTTGGAGACTATCTAGGAATACAGTGGTTTCCATTACCTTAAAGACTGATGAAATGAAAACAGTATTTTCCTTCCAAAAAGAATTCATTGACCAATTCAAGCACAAAGAAGTCTTACCATTTATTTCAGTGGATCTTCAGGAAGAGCTTTTTATGAGGAAGATGTGTAGTATACAATATAGAAACACAAGCCAGATAACCACAGGATATATATCTGTGTAATTGTACTTAGAAAAAGATACAACAGAACACTGCAGAAAGCCATGCAGAGGCATAGACAAAATTGATGATTTCCTAAATCTCTCTCCTGAGGGATGAGGCTCTGCTCCCAAGACAACTGGTGATACTTACTCTGCTCCTATGTGCACACAGCACCCTTGAGCAGGTAAAACCAAAGATGAGGTTTAAATTAGATATTAATATCTGAAACTGTGAATTGGATAACCATAAAAGTTATCGTGATCAGGAGTAACATTTAAGGAAGATGTTACAGAGGAAGACCAGAAATGTCTGAAACCTTCCCTTCCTTCTCCTGCAATAACTTATTCTTCTTTTAATCTGGTTGCTATCTCTGGTAGTCTGAATAGATCTGTATGCAATTAATTTGTGAGATGAACCAATGAACCATCACAATCATGTATGAGGGGCAGCCATGTCCTCGTACATCCTCCATGTGCAAATTACAAGAAGAATGGTTATACATTTAAAAGAAAATAACAATTCTCTTTCTAACAAAGGACTCTCATGTGCAAGTCTGTTGTCCATAGCTTGTTTTTCAAGGTGATTTAAATCCCTGCAGAGCTCACCAAGGAGATACAACCCTGATACTTCCCATGGACATTTTGCTGAATCAGCCAATGAATGTGCTCATGCTATACATCACTTTGGCACCATTAAAGAATTATGGGACATCACATGGTCTTGCAGAAATTAATCACTGCTTAACAGTCTGTGCTCATGTGTTTATGAAGTCGTTTGAAATATCTGCATGTAGCCATTAGTACTCTGCAGAGAGTGTATATGCAGTTAATGAACCACAGTACTATGTCACAGCTGAGATAGATAGTTTCCAAATTGATAATTAATATTTTGGATGATTGCTTTATGCTATCTGCATTGCAATGATATTTCCAGTCGTGCCTAAATACGGAGTAGTGACAGTTGTATTCTCACATAAATACACAAGCACTTACTATACCAAAATTATTAAAGCTGACATTTATGTCTAAGTATAAAAATGGGCCAAATCCTCTTCAACTGCATCAAAAGTATCTATTTAAATAATAATGCCCTAGAAATCAGAGAATAACTGCAATATTTTATTGATCAGGTTAGATTAAGTTTCACATCTTTCTAGTCTATATTTCTTTTCAAATTAACATTTTGAACACACCTCCCTAGAACATGGTGACATGTACAGAAAATTTTCTGTTTCAGAAGCATTTAGCTACACCTCCTTTAATGTTGAAGCACATTTGTGTGTAATTCAGACCACATTTAGCGGAGTTGGATTTGGCAGAGGAAAGGAAGTTGCTTGTTTTGAAGAACAAAATCATCAGGTTCTTTATTGGACTTCTCAAAAAATAGCCCACCTCTATGTGCTCACCTTTTTTATACACTTCAACTTGTGTATACGCTTCAATTTAATTGTTTTAAATGTGAATTTCACTGAAATAAAATTATATTCTAGTCAAGAAGAAATACTGGGTTATTTAGTCTAACCCTAGTTTTTTGAAATATATGTAATGCCAAAATCCCACTGAGGAATACTAAAGGTTTTCATGTGATCTCCACTGTTAATAGAGCTGCTCAGAGGGTGCAGATACTCAGCTTCCTTCTCTCTGGCAGGATCTGTATGGACAGATTTGGGGGCAGGTTTAGTGGCAAGCAACCGGAGGTGCCAATACTGCACATCTACCCAGCAGCTCACTCATGAGTGCTGCTGTCCTGGTTCGCCAGGTCTGCCCTTGTCCCCTGTTCCCAGAGGAGCAGGTCCTGCTGGAAAGCCAGAGGATTTTGTTTCAGGACCTCAGTCTTCTACCATTTGATGGAAACCCAGCCAGTTCTTGAGTTCTTGAGCAACTTGGCAAACACACGCTTTCAACAAGTCATGTCAGGCTCAATGAATCATTTTTTTTTTACTGATAAAGCTTTTTGGCTTTAAACTGTCTAATGAACTGAGTATAAAGCAGTTTCACACCCAGCAATTTCAGGTTTTATAAAAACACAACATACAATATGCTGTCAACCCTGGGATATTATTTTCACGCTACCTAATCCTAGACAGATGCCTAGTCTAGTATTCATACTTAGCTCCACTGCAAGACTTTCATTACATATAAAAGAAAATCTTCTGAGCTTTCTTCATAGCACAGTGAAATTTAATTGCAACTGTCTTAAACAATACGTAAAGCAGTTTTGAAAACAGGCTTTTTTTGGGTAGGAATGACATATTAAAACTAAATTGTAAAAGTTATTAGGGCAAAGATTTAATTGCACCTACTTACTGTCTTGTGGTGGACATCTAGAGATGGACATGGACATCAAGCCTACCTCTGGCTTTTGACTATTGCATTAGAGTTTTTTTTTAACATTTTAATAGAGTATACAAAATGTATCTCAGTTACTATAATCAACTATGTCTAATTTATTAAGTAATTTGGATGTCTAGGAGAAATCATAATATCAAAGCAGTTGATGTTGAGGGCACTGTGTCTGTTGCAAGTCATTCAGGGATTTATTCTGGAAAAAATTTCATTTGTTACTCTGGACTGAATGTCCTCACAAAGCGCACAGCTGGAGGCTGTCTCAGGAAGAAGTGACAGCTTGGGCTTTGCATCCGCATTGGTGAGCACATGGAGCTGAGCTATTGGTTTAGCTTTCCCCTGAAAGAAATCTAGGTTGTGCAGTAGCGACTGGGACAACAGCTTCAAAATCATATTTTTGGTCTGAAATAAAATGCTAAAATTCATTTCGAATTAATTTTGAAATTCATTGTGTTCTGGTTTTAGCTGAATCTTAATTAAAAAAAAAAAAAAACAAAACAACAACTTCTTGTATGGACTTTATTATTTCAGCTTTGAGCCCTGGCATCAGTCAGAAACCACAAAATTCTATGAGGATTTCACAAGTTTGTGTGTGATTTTAGAAGCTCACTGTAAAAAAAGGAAAAAACCAAACCCATGGTTTCTGGGTAAAGATTAGAGCCACATAAATGCTTACTTGATTTTGATATAAAAAGCTAACAATATTTTCATAAACTGTATTTCTTCAGAAATCTTTGGAAGAACCATATTTTATTTCCAGGACCAATTATGCCTAACTGGGAGAAGGGAGGTTGTTGTTAAAACTGTATGTTTTCCAATTAAAAGCTAAAAAAAATATGTCAAAAAATGCAGTGTGTTAGCCGATCTTTTACTGTAGTATCTTTTAGGTTTAATTTCTAAAGATATTATGAATGAAAGTAGTTTCAACACACAAGAAGTTTCAACAAACAAAATTTTTGCAAACAGATCCCCTACTCTGGAACATCTCAACAACAATTCACTTTCATGTGCTCATGTACAGGTACTCTTCTGAAACAAAACTTATGGTCTCAATGCTTCACTGTGAAGATGCGCTTCATAAAGCTTTCTCTTTCCTATTACCTGTCAAACCATATGCAGTGCAAATTGAAATGCTCCACACAAACAATAAACACCTAAGCAAGTCATTTTTGATGGCATAACAATTTTTTCCCTAATTTTTTTTCTTTGAATCTTGTCCATTCTGTTTTCTAAACCCCAAATATATAAAAAAAAAAATTGTTGGGTAAGTTTAAAACAAACCCTACAAGAAGTCATCCAAAATATATATATGTAGCTTGCTCTGCTAACACAAACACTAGGGTACCCCACAGTGAAAAGCTGTGAAAAATTGGTAACATCAGACATACAGGATGCACATGGTACCCTAGTGGATGTTAAAGAGAAGCCAGCCTGTATTTTTATTTTGTTGGACCTCCAAGGGGGCTTTAGAGAATCAAGGAATCGTAGGATGTTGAGGGGCTGGAATGGACCTTAAAGATGATCTGGTCTCAGCTTCCCTTACCATGGGCTGGGACACCTTCCACTAGATTAGGTTGCTGAAGGTCTTATCCAACCTGGCCTTGGACACTGCTGGGGCTGCTGTCCCACTGTGTGGGACATCCACAATCTTCCTGGACAATCTGTGTCTCACCACCTTCAAAGCAAAGAATTTTTTCCTAATACCTAACCTAAATTTCCATTTTCAATTTGTACCCATTACTCCTTGTCCTGTCACTACAGTTCCTGATGAGAAGTCCCTCTCTGGCTTCCCTGTAG
>QWTY01030120.1:0-14636 GCA_008033365.1 Pseudorectes ferrugineus | reverse complement strand
TCTTGGCTTCTGAGGGAGGTACCTAAACCAAGGCAATAGGAAAGAGCAGAGGTGCCATTAGAGCTGGCTCAGAGCTTCACGTCTCCAGTCTCTGCCTAGGCATGGCCCAGAGGTGGGAGCCTTGTCCGGAGGCTCAGCACCCACCTGTGCAGTGCTAGAGAACCAGGTGGCCATGTTGGCCCTTGACACCTGGTTTTACCAGGTTTTTAGTGGTGGGAGGTCCTTCCAGGAATGAGAAATTTGGTTTCACATGCTGTCATTGCCTAAAGGGGTTCTGACCCTCATCTCCTGTTTCGAAGTGTTCCCAGCTGACAAACTTAGTGAGACAGGGAGTATGAGGGAGGCTGTGGAGTAGAAGAGCATTACAGTGGCCATACTCCATTGTGGATTTACCCCTCACTCACAAGGGATCAGAGCCTTGGTTTGCGGAAGGTTGTTGAAAATATTTTTCTCTCAAACCTATCAGAAGTTATCAGAATTATTCTTTTAACTGTATGAGTTTGAACAACATGGGAATCTGGCCTCTTGGCAGTGAGAGATTGTTCCCTGCAGGATACATTCTGGAACTAATGCAATTTTCCTGCATGTTTGAATGAGATGCTATTAATATGTATCGAATGTTCACTTAGCAATAATTGTGTCTACTTCATTACTAATGACAGTAATGTTGCCATTTAGAAATTTTATTAAAAATTTGCAGCTGAGAGGGTAATCCCGGTTTAAATACTGCATTCCTGCTTAACAGATCTTAGATCAGAGACAGCCCCTTTAATGGTTCTTGAATGCAGTGGAGACAGTTGGATGCTTGCAAATCATTCGAAACCATTCGAAAAGCCATGCAAGCTGCTTTAATGATTGATCAATTAAAAGAGCTAGAGTAAAGGTGAAAATCTTCTTGTAATCCTCTGCACTGCCTTTGCTGCTCCACAGAGCTCCATCTGAGTCACAGGACCAAGGGCTCTTCCTACCTCTCACATTTAGCTACAGAGCCTGTTGAAAGCCTAAACCCATGCAGGGGTGAGGCCTGGATGCCTTCTTTGTCTGCTGTGGTTTCCAAAGAAAGGAGAAGTTAAAAGAAAACTGGATTTCGGTGCTTTGGGTGACAGATCATGAGTGCACCAAGGAGCAGACCTGCCTCATCCAGAGGTAGCTGGCCAAGCCTCCAGCTGCTGCGCTTTTCAGGTGTGGGTCCAACCCTATAGGTGAGAGACCAAACCTTTAGTCTGCTAAGCCTCATACTTCTACAGAGCTACAAGGCTGAGTGTCTTGCATGTGTCACAAGATGTAAAACACCTCAAACCCTGACAGAATACTCTTTGGAAATCAGGATACCATCTCTTATCTGGTTCTTTTTTGATAGTTTTGCTGCAGGGATCATTGGCCAAAGCAGTGGGAAGGTAGTGCCCAGTGTGTGCATGGCCCTTCCCACCTAAGGCAAGCAGTCCCACCTTGCATTTCATGACCCTCCACCCTTCAAACAGCATCTACACTCCTGCTAATAATAGCCTTCCTCTATCTGATAGAGCCTCACAAGGTGCTCTGAAATTTTAACTAACATCTCACATGCCTATTAATCTCTTGACAAATCAGATAAATTAATGGTGAAATGAAATCTTGTGCCATAAGTGGATGGGTCTTGTAAGGCTTAACTCAGCAAAAATATGTTGAGATGTCACTCAGGCAGGCATCGCCAGGATAATAGGGGACTTTCTAATAGGATTTTTCTCCCTCTTCAGAGTTTTTTCCAACACTGGAGTAAGCATTTTATTGGTCTTGCTGACTCACACCTTTAATTAGGAAAGAGCAATGTTTTCTGTTCTCTGAATAATATGCTTAAATAAAATGTTACAAGTACTCAAATGTATTAAAATATTTAAGAAAATATTCCATAATTTAATGTCATATATATTTCTTGGCAGCAGTGAACTCCAAGAGCCTGAAGCTGTAATTGAACAATAAATTTAAACCATGACTTCAGCCCATGTATTATAGATGTGTTTGGGATCTTTACCAAGCTCCTTGCTGATACCATGTCATCAGAATTCCTGTTTTTCAGACAAACTCTTCCTGTGCATTTTGTATAGACAAGTCCTGGTATTGCAGCAGTAATGACTGCAAAGTCATATTTGACTGTAATTTTGAGGTCTTAACATGTGGAAATTGGATAGACCTATGATGCCCTTTCCTTCAAAGCTGAAAAATAGCCACTAAATTTATTTTTCTGACCTGAGAAATTTTTGGGTAGGTTATTTTCTGGCTTTTTATACATACCTTAATAGTTTATTCACACGCAGAACTGGCCATCTGCACACCTTGCTAGAACTTGATATTTAGAATATTTACCATTTCAAACCTTCAGAGATCTTTATCCACTGCTTATAGAGTCAGATTTAATCATTACAGACGCTCTGTAAAGATTATTGAAAATACTATTCAGTAGCTATTCAGCAAGCTAAAAGAAGACTCCTTTTCCTCTATTGTGTGAGAACACCCAAATTCTGGGTCTGTGCTGGATCTATAGCCAAGTTAATCCAAACTGCCTCCATTCAGTTTATGCAAAGTACCTCAAGCTCAGGGAAATGCATTTGTGAATTTGCAAGCATGTATGCTTAGATCTGAATTCAATCGCTTGCCTCTGTGGTGGCAGAGCAATATGGCAAGGGAACAAATTTAGAGTCAGCTTCTGCTTTTTGTTTTTGGCTCCTTGAGGCTTCACAGGGCCTCAAGAGAAACTGCTCTGCAAAAAGTCATCCATGCCCTTGCCCCCCATGGCATATGAAAACTGACCAAAAAAAGGTGCCAAGCGATGAAATGAGGGTTGCCATGTCCACATTAGGGGGAAAAAATAGCTCCTGCTATTTCTTACTGAGGGATTTGGGAGTGCTCTCCTCCAAAACCAGTCCCTTGGGGTTGACCATCTGTTGTTTCTGAACCTGCTCCAAACGCCCAGTTCCTGAGCAGGACTGTCGAGAAACTTGTGGTAAGACAGACCTTGGAGCCTGGACACTCTCGAGTCTCCTGTGCCCCCAGGCTGCCTGGTGCCCAGCCAGAGAATGTGACAGGCTGCCCTTCCCAGGGGGTCAGGAGCCAGTGGCCAGCACAGGGAGCTCCAGTGGCTGTCCCACACACACCTGTGTGTGAGGCTGTCATTCACAGGAGGATTTTATGAAGGTGATGCTGGTGGGGCACCCATTCACTGTGGAGCGGAGTGTAAAATGTCACCTCTTCTTGCTTTGCCCATACCATTTTGTTACATAATTTAAAGATGTTTTGAAGACTCCTTACCACTCCAATCAATGAAAGTTAGATAACTCTTGTGTTAGGCTGGCATGACTGAGCAAATTCCATAGCTGGAAGCTAGGACTGGGTCTGTATGAAGACCTTTTGTTCCCAAGAGCATGAGCTCATTTTTGGTGTGTAGGATTTCATCCCTTCCCTTTACTCTAGCCTCAAGGGCCATATAATTCTTCTTTTGTATGGTATTCTGCTATTCCTCTCTATTCATGATGTTCCTTAACATTAGGTCACCTGCTAATTCATCTGCACAGTTCTAATGGCTTTGACAAGGTCATTATCAAAATATTAAGACTTTGGAGTCTCTCCTAGTAACCTCCCTCCAGCCCCACATTTCTTGCAGGATTACTCATTGTCTCCTTTTCCTCCACACTCCTATCTCTAAGCCAGCTTCTTAGTCATCTTTCACTTTCCCAACTGACCCCAGCTTTTCCAGTTTAAAGAAAGGATTTCCATATGACCTATAGTAAAATATCCTACTAAAGCCCAGAGACTTTGTATGGAATATTTTCTTTATTAGATAAATCTAATGTTTTATCTAAGGCAATCTGGCAGAAGCTACCTTAAAATCACTCCTGTTGCGTTTTATCACTTTTCTTTAATTACGATTTTCTTCAGAATCTGTTTTAAACCGTGAATACTGCTGAGACAGACTAATGAATCTAGAATTAATCTGAGTACTTTGTTTTCCTTCTGAAGCACCCGTCTTGCCATTTTTTGTGCCAGTATTTTTCAGAACGGAGGGATGAGATCATACCGTTTCTCTGAACCAAGTGCATTCAACTCCTTGAGTTTTGTTTCCACCATGATTTCCAGCTCTTTTTACCATCATCTGTCTTTTCCTCTCATGATTAAGCTCATCACCCCTGCGGGAAACTGAGGCAAAGTCTGGATCCATAGTGTCTCGCTTCTATTTCCCTGTGTTTTACACTGTTGAAGAGCTCTTGCTCTTTTGTTCAAGCTTTGTGAGATCAATCTTACTTTTCCTTTGGCAGTACTAAGAATACCTCTGCTCCTCTCTTTTTGCACATTGCTCCTCTTTCCAATTTTTGTACAGATTTATTCTCTTTCTTACATCTCTCTGTCTAGCCTAGTCTGGAGTAGAAATCTGTCTTCTTGCATTTTATCCTGTTTGGGATATAGATTTCTGATCCAATTTTTGACATTTGAACTGAATGTATTTTCTTCACCTGCATGTTCAGGACTCAGCCTTAAACCCAAGCTCACTGGACTTCTGGAGGACATGGGATGCAGCTGCAGCCGATGGTGGTGTGTGTTTCAGCTCTGCTGAGTACCCACATTTCTCTGCTGAGGTTTCAAGCTGCAGCTGGAGGGTTGGGGGCTATGGCTGGAGAAGGAGGCAATTGCTGCAGGTGGATTCTGGAGGAAACTGCCCATAGTGCGATCCTGTCATGCTCCTGGGTGCCCACACACTATCCCAGTCAGTCCTCTGCTTTGAAATGAAGGTAGAAGCTCTAGCCAAAGACTTTCTCAGCCATTGGTGCTCTGTGTTTGGACATGACAGAAAGGAGAACTGGGCACAAGGTTCACCTTGCTATGGGATGGGCACAAGACACAAAATACTCATGAAACAGATTTTTAACCTACACTGCCTGTGAGGACTATTGCAGATGATCATCTCAAGCTTCCTGACAGGGAAAACAGCAGGAGATCATGTTAAACCAGCACTCCAGACACTGCAGGCCAAAGCTCAGCAGTGGCCAAGGCGCAACTTTGTGGCCAGTGTAGCACAGGATGAAGAGAAAAGTAATGGACTGGTGCCATTCGTAATGATGTAAAAATAGTCTGAGACTTTCTTACAGCTGCTCTGAATGTCCCAAGGCCCGTGGCAGGGGCAGAACACTGGAGGGATTATAAATACATTCTCAAGTAATCATTGTTCCTGTTTTGGGATAGGGAATGGAGGTGGTAAAGAAGCAGTTTTTATTACTAAATAACTCCCCTGCTGAAGGGAGTCCTGGGGAACACTGAAGAAAGGTTTCCCCAGTAAAACAGCACAAAGCATCCCAGTAGAGTGGTGAATCCTATCTTTTCCTAGATTTCTGTTCCAGCATTTGAGTCATTCATGCCACAGCTGAGGTCTGGGATGACTACAGCTCAGGGGTTTTGGTCTGCCTGGGTGCAAACAAAGGAGGCAGGAGGCGGCTGAGCTGCTGCAATGGGACCGAGCTGGGACCTGCTGGCACCGGGCACTCTGCAGCCAGCGCCTGCCATTCCCTCAGGGCAGCCCTGGTCACCTCGGACATGAAAAATAGTTTCCCACTGCAGGAGTGACAACTGAGCACTCAGGGGCTTCTGAAGAATGGCTGGCAGTGTCACTGGGAGTCAGCACAGCTTTGTGTGTGTTCTCAGGTGTCGTGGTGTACAGGTAGGGCTGGTCTGTGAGCCCTGGTCCTGTGCTGCTGGTCCCAGCTCATGTGCCCTGGTCCTGCACACACACAGAGGGGCTAACCCTGCGTGAGCTCAGGGAAAATGCATCTGCTGGAAGCAGGGCAGGCTATGTCCAGGCCCCAAGCATGAGGCTTAGAGACTCTCAGGCAAGTGAGACTTTAGAAAGCAAAAGTTTTCTCCCATGCAGTGGTCACTGCAGTGTCTAAACACAAGGAAACATCTGTTCTGTAGAGAAACACACTCTGTTTCAACATCAGGCTCTTTGGAAACATTTGTGTAATCAACAGAACTACAAACATTTTCATTTGTAACCCACTGTACACTACAGAGACTTCACGGAAGTCATGAAAGCTGAAGTCCCACCAGATATGAGCTGGCACTGTGGTCAGCAGGGCCATCCTGACCTATACCAGGTGAGTGTCTGACCCTAAAGCCTTTAAAACATGTGATAGTGTCTGTATCTGGGAGTTGTGCAGCACTGAGAATTTATTTATTTATTTTTTTAATCAGCATCTTTCTATAGAAATAGTATTGCCAAAAGGAATAAAAAAGCACAGCATGATATACTTAAACAGGAATACCTTTCACTGAGCCCTTAAAATGTTTCTGTATTGTCTGTGATCTTTGGATGCATATTTACTGATAGGGCAATTTCCAGACCATTGCTGCTCTGATGGAAAGTGGATATTTTTTTATTAAGCCATCTGTGGTTTTATTTCAGCAAATGAAACTTCATGTGTGCCATTGGTGTTTTGATCACAGGGTAATTTTTGTAACACAGTGGAAAGACGTAAAAAAAAAAATTCCAAAGATGAATGAATGATATAATGATTGAAAAAAAAAAAGAACTTTACATAAAAAGAAAATATAAACCCCACAGCAGTATCTTATATAAAATAGCAGCAAGAAATTCTATGACAGTTTCCCTGGGAGGGAAAAATGAACAAATCCAGTTGTATAAAACTGTTTTGCTGTTTATTAGGTTATTATTTCTCTGTCTAGTGCAATACCAGGCCATGTTTGATAACTAACGTAGACTGAGAGCTGTGAAGATGAGAGGTTTAAACTTCTGAAATAAAAATCAAACAAAATTCTTTAGTTATTCAGAGCTATTGAACTAGAACATCATAGTACAGAATATTACATTCTATCACAATTTATCTACCTTTTAGGCAAATTTATTGTTCTGCTTAAAGAAAAACCCCAGCTTGTCCTATTTGATCATACACTGTATTCTTTAATGCCAAGTGCGTCGCTGTGAGTGCCTGTAATTTGCCATCATCCCTGAAGATGTTCTTGAAAATGAGATGTTTCGTCTCAGTGGTCATACCCTGCTGGCATTTTTAAAATAAATAAATTACCAGTTCTGTAGTACTGTTGCCGAGGTTTAAGAGGAATTTACATAGAATGCTGTGCTTCTGTGAGAATTGTCAAATCTTAATCTTCCAGTAAGCGACAAAACTATTATTAACATATCTCTAGGTAATGTTGTTTGGTGTTAATACTCAGTGGAATATACTTTTCATTCAAATACGAAAGCATTCCAAATATGCTTTACTCTCAGACATATTAGTTACATTGTTTCTTGGAATATAGAAACAATGCCATATAGAAACGGCAATATAGAAATTAATCTAGTCTTACTCAAATGATTTTCGTGTCCATGTACAAACTCTGGATTCTTTTATGGGTGGCAAGATGAATCGAGACAAGAGAAAAAAAACTTTGGGAGGCAAAGCCAATAAAAATGCCTATTAAAGCCAGAGGTTTCAAAGCAATGAGGTGATTCCCAGTGATGTGCAACACAGCTCCTCAGCTCTCTGTGGCACATCTCATCTGATCTCGTGTTGGTGAACGCTCATCTCAGCCTCATCACAGGAGTGAGCTCTGAGAGTGTAAACATGCAGCTCAAGCTGGCCCTGGGACATGGCAGGGTGATCCCCACTGCGAGAGGAGCAGGCACCCTGTTTGTCAGGGTATGAACACACAGTCTGAGGCTGGGTCCTGCAGCTCCCTCTGCCAGATGGCCAAGCAGAAAGACTGAACAGGTTGTTGGAGCCATCCAGGTATCTTCCAGAAAATTAAAATCCCTCCTCCATGTATGTATCCACAAAAAGAAATATAAACAGCCCCACATTAAAAAATACAATAAATATGAAATGATTGTAAATATGAAACGTTTGCAGCAAAAGTAGCTGTAGAAATAATAATAATTAAAGAAAATAGAAAAAAGAAAACAAAAGGATTTTTTTTCCAGTGTTTTGCTCACAGTCTGACTTCACAGGATTCAGTGAATTCACCAGGAAGTAAACAGGATTTTTTATTACCATGTGGATAGGGAAAGGATAAATTACATCTGCCACTTAAAGTTTGGAAAAGTTTTTTCCTAGGTGATCAGTGCAAAACTGGTATGTGTGAATTCAGCCTAGTGAAAATTAACAAATGACAGTAAATGGTTAATTTTCACCTGGGAAAAATTTAACTGTTGGGCTAAATAAAAATACTATTCTAGGAAAACAGATGATTAAAAAGTGTATTAATAATGTAATTGGAGAGATGGTGAAAAAGCAAAAGGCGGGCAGGGTGTAAATGGGATTGCAAGGAGCTTGAAACATCTTAAGTCAGTTTATGAGCAGCCCTACAGAGGAAGAAAGTTGTTTGCAATAAAGAGAAGGCTGAGCAGTGTTAACAATGGACTTATTGCTGGCCTCTCAACACACCATAACCAGTCAGAAAATAAAGCCAGGAGTGAGGGAGAAGCTGGTGAAATCCTTGGAAGAAGAGTAAATTTACACGGAAATGTGGTTTTGAAAGTCCTGAAACTATTTGTGAGTTCAACTCGAGGCACTCAAATAGTTTCACTTCATTTCTTTCTCTTTTTTTGGCAAGAAGGTAGGGAGAAGGAAGCAAGGAAGGAGCCAGAAGGGGAGGTGTCATTTCATCCTCCTTCCTCTTCTACTTACCTTGTCCTTTGTCTGGGCCATGGGAGACCCAGCTGTAAATCCTTTTCCCTTCTGAAAGCACCAGACCTTGCAGAAATGTCCAGAGAGGTGGCCATAAAGTTTTCATCTTAGTCTTTGGGAAGAAGATCGCTATGCTTAGATGTTGATCAATACCTTTCCAAAACTAACCTAAAAGAAAAATTAAATATTTGATAAAATTCTTCCTTTTTCCTTGTTTTTCCTCCACTGCTCTGCACGAACACTTCCAGCTTTTCTTTTTAAATCTCACAGCCTACAGCATGCAGTAATAGCTCATTCATTATTCAAGTAAATGTTTCTGTAACTGGGTTAATAATAGTCCTCATAGCTAAGTACAGTAGTCTAGCTGGTAGAGTTAAAGTTCCCAAAGAGCTTTTGTTTTCCTCGGTTTGCAATAATATTCCCAATAAAGTCATTCATGGAAACGACTGTGTCACAGCAGCTTATGTGTAACACCCAGTGAATTATTATAACAAGATTTGTTAAAACTGTGGAGATTTGTAGTAAGATAGTTATCTGAAAGTGATCTTTAGAAAAAATAAATGTTGAAAGCTCTCATTTCAAGGTATGCTGCTTTCTCCGCTGCAGTCAATTCCAAGAGCTGCTGAGGTTACTGTAATATCTGAAGGTAGTTTGTGATTAAAAGCTTAGAGAATTTTCCCTCACACAACACAGAAACTGAGACACCAACACAGGCAGAAGTGCTCAATATGGAGCCCACATTTAAAAATGGAGCTAAGGATAATTTTTGAATCAAATACTTCAGTGTGTAGGAAGTGAGAAAATAATTAGACTAATAAAGGACAAAAATCTTTATAATTTGGTAAGAACACACTGGCATGACATACATAAAAGTAAATTATGCTTCTTCTAAACTCATAGAGTTCTCTGAGTTTAAAAAAAAAGTAGTACATTAAAGCAAGATGATGGATATAATTTATTTAGAGTGTTGAAAACCTTCCGATAGGATTCTGCCCATGAGAATATGAAAGAAGTCTGGTAACAAGAAGGTGAGGTAAAATCTTGTCCTGGATTAACAACTGCTGAAGAGACAAGCTGGCAGTGGAAATAAATGTCTGAAGCCTGAGGCTGAAAAATATTAAGAGCAAAGCACCCTAAGGATGTCTATAAGGACTATTTTTTATCTATCCATGTGCAGGTGACTATGTTGTACATACATTACACTGATTTCCTTCAGTTTCTATGAGGATCTGTTTACAACAGACAGCAGACAAATATGGACTTTGAGATAAGGAATGTACCCATTAGGTTTTTTATAGATTTTTTATGTCTTAAGTCATAGTCTTAAGACTATGATCATAGTTTCAGTGGATTTGCTAAGTACTGCATTTCCTAATAACACTAAGAATTTGAGGAACAATGAAATGTCAAAATATGCAGCTGATAAAAGCTTGATCAGAAGGAAAAGCTGCATAGGATTGTTTGAAACACCAGACAACTCTAATACCACCAGTAGTTGTCCTAACATGATGGCATATGAACTTGAACTAAAAGGTAATGCATTTGAAAGAAATAATTTAAACTACTCTGACACACTGATGGCTTCAGAATTAACTGTAATCTCTGGGGAAAAGACCTGAGCACTATTGTGAACAGCTCAGTGAAGATACTAAGTAGCAGAAGCAAAAAAATGTGCCTGAGATGCTGCAGCGAGGGGATGCATTAAGAGGAGAATAAGAATGTACCTACCCTGGCGCGCAGATGTGGCTGCAGGTGTAGCCACGTGTGCACTCAGAGGGGTGGCTCATCAGCCTCGTTACTGTGTGTGACTTCATGTGCCACATGTACAACGTGAACCCGGCAAAAGGACATGTGAATAATTCATGGTTCCCAAGTGAGTAGAAGGGCTGAGGATGATGAAGTTGGTCACTTGTGTCTAGGGGCCAGCCAGTCCTTCTGGCAATGTACCAAAAGTTGGGAGAATGGAAAGATTTGGGTTGGCATAAGGGGTGTCTGAGCACACAGACTCCTCATCAGCACTGGCCCTGCTGCTCCTTTTCGGGATATTTCCAAGTACGTCTGCCAAAATGTGCCCCTCTGTCATTTTCCAGCCAGGATCATGACCTATCTTGCCTCTCATATTATTAATTATTGTCATACTTATGGCCTGGGTGCATAAACCCACACAGAAAACTGAAACAGTGCTCATCAGGACTCATGAAGGAACCATAAAAGGAAGGGCTGGGGGATGAAACTCACAGGAGAGCAGTGACAGTGAGCAATGGGGAGTGGAGAGGAGGCAGGAGATGGCAGAACCCCACAGGACCCCCCATCCAGTCTGGGCAACCCCTCAGACAGCCTCTCTTTAGCAAAGTTTTCTCTGTCTCCAGGTCTGTGGCGCACCAACATCCCTGACACATTGTTTTACACCTAGTTCCCGTTTAAGATAAATAGAGGAAGCTCGTAACTCTGGTTCAGTTGCAGTTTCTCTGGCTTTGACACAAGATAACCCCTGCAAAATGCAAACCGAAGTATGGTTATCTTTGCTACCAGAAGGGCTAAACACTTCATTAGGTTTTTAAATGAAAGCTTAGTTTCTGGAGAACGCAGTCAAATCTGCAGGAAGGACCTAATTCCTCCCACATTTTCATGAGCATAGAGGATCAACATCTTTGCCAGTCAGATGCTCTTGTTCTGCCTGTCCCAGAAAACAAGGAAAAGGGGAAGCTTGCATTTACAAGATGACACTTTTAAAGCTGACAAAGAGAACTATGAATAAGTAGGGTAGAGTAAACCTGTAGAATTCACTGAAGAAAGTTTTTAATGTATTCTTCAGGATTAGAAAAGCACCAGCCTTTTATAAAAGTAATGTTTGCACTCTACTAGTTAGAGTGGCTGCAAATGATGTAAAGAGCCAAAATGTTTTCCCTGGCCTGGCCTAGTGGATTGAAGCCAGAGGGGCAGTAGGAGGTATTCTCTGCTCTATGACCCTCCTCATTTATCATAAACCTCATCTCAGTGTTGTTTGTTGTGTCCTTTCTCACTGCTGGTAATACTGTGTGAAAATCAAAAATTTTCATTGAAAGAAAGAAGTGAATTTTTTTCATACTGCAAAAACAAAATTGAAAATCTGACTCCCAAAGTTCCAAAAAAGCAAAAAGAAAGAAAACCCAATGAAATCTGCACATGTTTTTTTTTGATAGGTCATGATATGTGAGTGGCTGGTGTCAGCAATACTGAGAATGGCTTCTGGAGCTGATGGGACCTGCAAGGAGTGCTCCAAGAGGCATGAGGAGGCACAAGTAGCCACTGACACCAAGGAGAGACTGAGGAAACAGAGGGAAGGGTAGGAAAGAGAAAGCAGCTTTACATTCCCTGTTCTAAAATTCTCTGAAGAAGGCAGTGAAAAGCCTCTGAAAGAAGCTCAAATAACCCGGCAAACGACAAGGGAGGCTGAATTTCAAAGGACTGCTGAGAATGAAGATCAATAGCACCAAGGAGGATGGCTCAGTCCTATAGTAGATCAGGTGAAGGCTTCACCACACTGGATCATTTCACGTTTTGCCTGTGTGTTCACTTGGAGGGCATGGAGTCCTGATTTAGTGGGACAGCTAAAATATCTAAACAGCAAGAAGAAAGTAGTCATTGGACAAGTAATCATTCTAAAAGTATTCATTGATAAAAATATTCTTTTGTATTGCTGATGAGCTCTTCTCTTCCAGAATTGCCACATAGGAACCAGCAATATGTGTTTTCTCATTACTGATGAAAGTGACATGAATGCTGGAGACAGTGCATTATATCAGTGAGACCCATATTGCCATGGATCATCAACAAGACTATCTGAGACCTCTGAAACCTGAAACTTCGTAACTCGGGAGCTGGATGTGTCCTTTCCTATTAAAGCGAGACCAAAGGGGGAAACACTTTCTCCTTTAAGATCTTCAGCAAAAGAAGCTAATAAGGAATTGACATAGGACCCCACTTTGAAGCATAACTCAAATAAAACCTTGTAATTGAAGCTGAGTTAATGGGAAATGCCGTGCTGGCTTTCATAATACAAACCATGCACCTGTCTCTATAATGCCATACCCCGTCAGAAGATCCAGTGGTGGAGTCTGATAATGAGCCAACATCACACAGCCACATGGCTGCTGGATGTACTGCACAAGGTGTCAGCATCCTGCCAAACTTATTCCCTGAATAGGCACGGCTGATGTTTCCAGGAGCTGTAGGACATCTAGGAGAGTCGCCAACAGGGAGCAAAACCAATGCTGCCAGTGGTAGGATGGGATAGTGCCAAATTAGTACAGAAGTTCCTGTATGTGCCAAATAGCTTTCTAATTACATTGTGATCAGCAAGACAAAACTGTCTCTTTAAAAACATATGTCTGTATTCACACTGAGTCTTCAATGCAGAAGGGGAATTTAGATGCAAAATGGCAGATAGGAAAGGCTTGTTTGTTTTCAGATGTTTCTGTGCTTCCACGACCCCATCCCACAGGACTGACCTCTTCCCTCCAAAGAAAGCAAAGAAGAGGACACAGAAGAGGTGGGATCTAGCAGATTAGAAAGTGGTGGGACTATTTAATGTATGGGCACACATTGAAACAGGTGACTGTGGCAGGTACCTTCCCACTAAACACCAAACAAAACCCATTGAGGTTCTGTTTGGCTGCTTTTGGTTCAATAGCAGATGTTCCAAACAGCACCAGACCACTGGGCCCAGTTCCTTTTGTGTTTTTGATTTCAGTGACATTTTCTTTTCAAATGAATGTAGGACATATTTCTAAGAGTTGGGTTGCAGAAAGCCAAACTTGAATAAGCTGGTCCAAATTACAAGGATGCATCTGATACTCATTAAAAAGAGGATGCAATGGCTTTTGGAACAGATAGTGGGTAGGAGTACATTGTGGGGGATTTTACAGAGAATGAAAGGTGAATCATGTTGCTGTAGAAATAATTATTTAAATATGTGGTAGGTAAAATTTCATCTGGATCGTTTGCACTCTTTCAGACTTTCTTTGAGCTCCTCTAGTGGGTGATGAGGCCACCATGCAGCAGAGTGATGAGTGGGTTGAAACATACATGGGTTTAATCATCTGCCTCTTCCCCAGGCCATTACCCTCAGGGGCCAAGCACATTTTGTATCCAGCAAAAAAAATTAAAAGAGGAGAACATGTGAAAATATTGACTGCTCTGTGGATTTGATGCATGGCTATAGTGCTTTTAATGCACAGTGGGCTGTGGTGTAGATCTGTGCTATGGTAGCTACACTAGCTCCCTTTCCAGACTCCCAAAAGTCACACCACGGCAGAACATTTTTCTCCACTTTCAGTGCCTTTCATGTGTAGGTTTTATGTGTAGCTGCTCCTGCCTCACACACCTCCATGGGTTTGGGCAGTATTCAACAGCTGGGTTACAGCACATGGGCACCCCCTGAGATGATCACACAGGTTCCCACTGTGAATGTGAGCATTTTGAGAATCAGCAGTACCTAACCAGGCTGGAACATCAGTCTTTTCCTACTTCTCCGCATATCCTTGAAGTGGCCTGTCCCCCCTTATCATGAGAAATAACTACATGTCTGGGATAAAAGAGTAACAGTGCATGCAGAAATAAAACTAATAAATGTATTCAGTATGGCATTTTCTGTTTCTGGGTACACAGGGTTTGTGCAGGACTGCTTGGACATAGGTATCATTTACCATACCCAAAAGAACATTTCTCCAGTTACCAGTGTGCTCATCATTCCACGAGGCATCTATGCAGACCCAGCACTTTGCAGCAGGTCCATGCATGCAAAATAGCAGATGTTTCATGTTTTGTTTTGTTTTGTTTTGTTTTGTTTTATTATTTTATTTTATTTTATTTACATTTTGTGGATTTGGGCAAATTTTATCCCTATCAGTTAGTATGAACCTACCTGCAGCACAATTTTCTGGGTCCCCCATAACTAGGGAGGGCTAATTCAGCAGGCTACCACTC
>QWTY01030119.1:0-12643 GCA_008033365.1 Pseudorectes ferrugineus | reverse complement strand
TCCAATCTCAGTGTATTTTGAGCCAAGGTGGTTGGTGAGCCCAGCGTGGCTCCTGAAAATGCTCCTTAATTTTGTGTATTCCCTTCCCTTGGCCACCTCCCTTCCAGTGGTTGTTTCCTCCTTCTCCTTCTCCTTCTCCTTCTCCTTCTCCTTCTCCTTCTCCTTCTCCTTCTCCTTCTCCTTCTCCTTCTCCTTCTCCTTCTCCTCCTCCTTCTCCTCCTTCTCCATCGCCGTCTCTTGCTGACGGCCCGGCCTGCCTGGATGTGAAGTTATCCAGCGGG
This sequence comes from Pseudorectes ferrugineus, assembly GCA_008033365.1. NCBI lineage: Eukaryota > Metazoa > Chordata > Aves > Passeriformes > Pseudorectes > Pseudorectes ferrugineus. Next base: position 12,362 of record QWTY01030119.1, on the reverse strand, counting down.
CGTACCGTGGCCGTGCTCCCGCGTGTGCGTGCAGATGTGCGTGAGGGTGCTCGGCACAAACACGCATCGGCTCCATGATTTTTGCTCTCTTTCGGAGGTACGCGTGTGCTGCCAGCCTCGGCCGTATAAACAGAGTAGAGTTTGGGTTAACAACGCATTGTGCCCCGCAGTACAGACCAAGGTTTTATTTACTGGGGTGATGCCTGATGTAAATTGCACATGTGCATTTCTCAGTGTTTAGGAAGTGCACGTGAATTTAATGATCTGGGTTTTTTGTTTGTTTGGGTTTTGTTTGTTTCTTTTCTTTCTGCACTGGGCACACAGACAAGTGTGCCCAGCTCTAGTGTATTTCACCCCGTTAGGTTATACCCCATATGCTACGGTGGACAGCACAAATCCTAGGTGCAGCATGCATCTGTCCAGATCCTGGGAAGCTAGAAATGAAAATGGCCTTGAAATATGTACACTTCTGTATTTACATGAGTGTATGCCAAAATTAAACACTCAGTGTAAATATTATTTGGGAAGATGTGTTATTTATGGTTTTGTGTTTATATTTACAGTTACTACCTTATGCCTTTTCCCCTCTTACTTCATTTTATGCCCCTCCAAAGGAAATTGTAGATATTCCGATATTGTAAGAAACATAATTGCAAGAATTAAAAAAAAATTCCTTGTAAGTTCACCTTTATCTTGTAATATCTGGAATATTTACAATTTAAGTTTCGGTCTGTTATATCACACCAAGAGTAGGCTTTAAAGCCTGTGTTTAGCTGACACTTGCCTCCTGTAGAAACAACAAAGTACCATCCTATTAGGAAAACTTCATGATTATGGGGTGTCTCATTTTTTTTTATTTCCTTAATCTTCTTGGTCCTAATACTTGGCCAAATGTCCTGATTTTTGCTATGGCAGAACTTCCTTTGGCTTAAGACAATGTTTGTCACGAATAGGAATTATTTCAGTATTTACAAAACCTTCAGTGGTTTCAGCTCATCTAAATGTGTGTTGTCAGCAATTGCTCTTTGCATTTTTCACACATGTAAATGTCTCAAACATCTAAACCCACTATTTTTAAGAAAAGTTAGCAGTATGTATAGTTAAATATTTTTATAGTGCAACACAAAGAGAAATCAACTTGGTTAAACTGAGTTCAAGTCTTGAACAAAAAGAACACAGATGCTGCTTGGGTGTCCATCGCTCCTGCTAACTGCTGGTCTCATAATGTCAGTGTTTCAGTGTAGATGGGAAGATCTGCTTAACTGGTTCAGTCCTCCATTAAATATTGAAATCCTTTTAAGGTCTTAAAATAGCATCTGAAGAGTGTAGTACACAGTAAACTGATTGTTAATAGGATTATTCTTTGCTGCATCATAGGCACTTCACACTGCCTTCATATGGATGTTAAGGAAATCAAGAAAACAACTGGTGGTAATAGAGGAAAGATCACTTTGGTGTTTCTGTCATATAGGACATGACTTGTACCCTCATGAGATGAACAACTGAAATGGGCTTGCCGATGTTAAATTAATAAAGAATAATTAAATTAAAAGATATGTTGTGAGCACCTATATAAGTAGTTGAAGTCTTGTTATTTTAGAGAGAAAAAATGGATATTCTGATATTGGTAAGGTATAAACTGAGAAAGGAAGTTAGTTAAGTTCTTCTAAGTTAGAATGTCATATAAAACCTTACTTGAAAAGGAAATGCTTTTAACATGGATGTAGTCTCTGGATTAAATTTTTCCCTCTGCTTGGCTGTGTGGGATTTTTTTGGTTTGTTTTTATTACATTTTGTTGATTTTTTTTTTTTTTTAATTGTATTTTAAAACCCCTTCTATTGCTGCTGTGTGATAGGAGATGTCTCCTTCTAACTAACTGTGCGCTGGCTGGTGAAAATCCTGGCTTGGCACTGTTACGTAACGGTGGGACGGGCTTGGGGGGATTACAGTTCCAGCAGCTTGTGGCTGAGAGCTGCTTCTTCAGGGGGTTGCTGTGGGTTTGGTTTTCTTTTTTTTTTGCTTCTTGTGCTTAAAAAGCTCAAATATATGGAGAAGTGGAGTATTTCCGTAGGTGGGGATTTTCTCTCACACTCATTTTGCTTTGCTTTTTGAATTGTCTGAATTGTACTTAAACTGATTTGGTTCAAAATAAAACATGCTTTTGAGATGAGGGGAAAAAGGGTTAGGAGCCCCTAATGTTTTTAACGTCCTGGTCTTCTGGCTTTGTTATGCAGATCTAACACTGTCATACAAAGGGCAGTGTAAAGAACAAATTCAAGTTTGTGTGTAATGTCAAGTTTCCAGAAGCAAATTAACTCCTGTTAAAGCTGACAAAACCATCTGTTTTGTTGAGCTAAAGAAAAAAGTAAAATTAATCCAGAGAATGCAGTTATGGTTTGAGGGGTACTTAAAATTTACTCTGGTGCTCTCCTTGAGAGGGTATGTATGTTGTGATGCAAGTTACACAATTCAGCTTTACTCTCTGGATTTTGTCATGCTCTGGAGGAGCAACGCTTCGGTCTGTTGACTGCAGATACGATAAACTCTATGTTCAGGTGCATTCAGACGTTTGTGGGATCAAGGCTCAGGACAGTATACTGTTGCAGGAGGTGCTGACTTGATGTACTTATGAATTGAAATTCCTTGCCCTTTTGTTTAGTGGTATGGTGCAGCTTCCACTTGAACAGAGCTGTCTTAAAAGTTGTTGTTCTTCTTCAGGACTGAGGAAGCTCCTCCTTATCCATGCTGCTTCTAACTACTGAGACTTGCCAGCCAGAGTGTGGGCTTGGTTGTTCTTGTGAAGGTAGAAATACCTGTCCAGGAAAAACTGGAGTGAGGATAGTAGCTCATTCCACATGGCTCAGCTGCCTGATGTCAACAGCTTTTGCTCACTACTGACATTAGCAAGATTTGAACCCCACCGATGGGGAAAGAAAAGCTGTGTATCATGTTACTTGACCTCCTCAAAGTATTTAGTGTTGCTTTAGTGCCTCTGAGGAATACTGCTCTAAAGCAGAGTAATCCTAAATAAAAGCTTTGAAAGTCAACTGGAGTAGTCGTACAAAAAAATGAAGTCAGTATTTCTCGGAAATCTTGCAGTTAGTTAGGTACAATAATTGTTTTGATTTTTTTCTGGGCAGGTCAGATGGTTGTATGCTTTTGTGTGGACTTTTTGTTTGTTTGGAGCTTTTTTCTTAGAAGTGGAGTTCTAATGAAATAATTCCATCTCAGCTGTTTAGGAGGGCTGTAGCTGTGGCTTGTGATCCTTGGTGTTGGCAGTCTCCTTTCCTCTTGTGCATTGCACAGGGAGGTGTACACAGTTACATCAGCAATTGACGACACACAATAAAACCAGACACGGGTCTCTGCTGTCTCTGAATTTCAAACTGTCATTGTTAATGCTCTCCCAAAGTGCAGACTGACAGTTGTTTGTAATATAATATGAATGCCAGCTCACGATCGATATGTCGCCATCAGTGTTAATTTCAGATTTGTGAGAGGTAAAATTGCTGTCAATAATGGAAACTCTAAACTTCATTGCTAATTCCCATTAGTCCTGGGAGACTTGTGTGTAGCCATGAAAGGCTTGTACTCCAGGCTGGAATCCAGCATTGGTGAACTGCAGAAGCCTGCTTCTGTCTCCCTCTGAATCAAGTTCAATTTTTCCAGCATAAATGTGTCCTGCAAGTGCTTCAGTGGTTTTTGAGTAATTGTGTTGACCTGAATGTCTGTAATGTTGGTGGATTTCATATATATTTTAGTATAAATTTGAGTATTGCTAATTTATGACAAGGACCAGGGTTACTTGAATAGTTATAACTGTCTAATACAGTAGAGTAAATGGTGATGTGCCTCTCTTTTGAGGATGCTGAAGAATGTGTCTACCTGATCCTCATGAGGAAAAAGAAGGAATTGCTTTGTAGCTGTTCCTATTGGCATAGGAAAGCTGACTTCACTTTACTTCTAATTAATTTAATGTTGTAGTACTTAGGAATACACTTGCTTGCTCTGAGGAAGCCTGCATCTGGGTTTAAGGTGTGTTATTAACTAGAGAATCCACCCACAGCTGTGCCAGAAAGGTGGCACTGGAGCAGCTGGGGATTACCTGTTCTCCCCTATCCACTTTTACCTTCGTTTGAAGGAACGGGTGTACATCCACCTCAGTTTTAGTAACTCTGTAGTTGCAAATCTCCTGGTACCTTTATGAAACAAGCTGTGTGAGGGGCACCTGAGAGCAGAAAACAACTGAGTATACTTGGAGGGATATTATGGTTGTTTAGGAAAGAAAACAAGGTTGCTGTGTTACGGTTTTTTATATATGTAACTGATTTGTTCTTACCTCATGTCAAAACTAAGTTGACATTTGTAAGACCAGTAGATTTTATCAACTGGATGACACTTAGGTGTTGCAGTCTTCATATGTTTTACATTGTGTAAACCTGTATATGTGTGTGGTAGGCGTGCAACACTTGTGAGGGATTATGAATGTGGTGCAGAGAAACTGAAACAAAACCAAAGTACAGTCTTTGATGACTATGTGTAATAAAGCTGGTGATTTGTTTTGATTTATGAACTCACTGAGCCTCTTAGTCATTAAGATCATTTTGTAAATAAGCCCTTCAGTGAAACAAGTCTTTTGCTGTATAGGCACAGGGGGAAAATTGCGCACATGCTGAAGGGTGCCTTTCTTACATAGTTATTGCTGCACTGCATAGGTGAGAGGCTTTTCTCATGCTCTGTATGATGAGCGTGGCTTGCTGAGTGTGCTGAGTTGTAGGACTGATACGAAGCCAGGCACAAAATTGCCCTGTTTGTGTGTTAAAAACCTTTTGTATGCTTGTGATTTCCATGTTGGCTAAAGCTGTCTTCTGTTGCCTGCTCTTTTTGACTGAGCCTCGCTAGGGAGCTGGTGCTTTTAATACCAGTGGTGGTGGTAATCTTGAAAGAGGTGTATATACTGGATGATATCAGCATTTAACTTAATTGGAAAATATGAGCCAGTTGAGGTAATTTTCCATAGGGGGATGTTGTAGAGAACAGTTGTTTTCTCTCTGCTATCCATTCTCAAATTGAATGGTATTTACTTCCATCACATGTATCCCACTTGAAGATGATAGTTGTTGCATGGATATGCTTGCATTTCAGTGCAGGTTGTGGCAGGAAGATTAAGACCAAAATATATTTACCTTTGGTTATGTAACTTGATACTTTAAATTATCTTTTTGTAGTTCTAGACTTCTAGAGCTCAGCACAGTGTTTTCTGTCTGGTATTCCTAAAGGGATTTTCTATCAGAAGTAATTTTGGATAATGTCAATAAATAAGTACCTGTAGCTTGGATACTCCCAACTCATCTTTCCTATTTTTTTTTTTCAGTTTCTTCTGTTTTGCTGAGTGGCTCCTACTTATAGTACAAAAGCAGGACTCTAAGTTAAATTTTGTACTCCATTTAAATGTAAATATTAATTTATCTTAGGCTTCTCAGTGATGTTGAAGCAGCGTATAGTGGGGATTAGTTTCTTCTTTATAGCTTCAAGGAATGTGGAAAAAAGTACCTCCTTAAGGGTATTTCAAGATGGAGAGATACTGCTTAACACTTACTGTAAGCGTGCCATGAAAGAAGCCACAGGTTTCTGAAGTAAAAGCCACTTCAAATCGTCTTCATGAAAAGGTGCCTTCTTATATTCTTTCGTATGTGGTTTCATGAATCAAATACAGGCTATGATTTCACAATCGTTCTTCAGCTGAACACTGAAATAATTTCCTCTTCTGATAATCAGTCATTTACCTTGACTTTCCCCATAGAAGATCATTTTATGTCTACTCAGTAATGGGGGAAAGTATCATCCCAGTTTTGAAAACCATTATACTGCGTGTGCAGCCTAAGTACGTATGTTCACCTAAGTGTGTGGCTCACTGAGTGGTCTGCCACTGTAGATTGAGATGTATAATTGCTGGAGGTAGTACCCCAGGTTCATACTTACTGTTTTCCTGTAATTACCGAAGGAAGGAAGAGACCAGAGATCGTATGTGGAAAAATGACAATAAGTGGAGGCAATAAGTGCTATGATGGTAAATCATTCTTTTAAATGTAAAAATTGGAACTAATTCCTACCCTATTTATTCTTCCCCCAGAAAGCTGCCACTGTTGAAATAACACCTACAGAGTAGTACCTCCTTGACAGTCATCTATGTGTGTTTTAAACTGACTGATATCTCTATTTATAAGAGCTTAGGCATGATAATGTTGATACAGCAACACTGCTGTATGAGGAGAACATGACTGTCTTATTTAAGATTGATTTAGGATGCCAGCATCATCTCCAGCTAATTTCCAACTAACACCATTTATGTTTGGAGCTGGAGAGGAAAAGAAGCAGAGTGGAAAGGCACCACACATTAAAAATGGTGGTTTTAATTAGAAGTTAGTTCTTGTGTGTCTGGGGGTGCATGTGTCTAAGGTGTAGATGGCATCCTTTCACTTTAGGGTGTATTTAACCAGTTTTTGAACACGTCATTTGAAAATTGCCCATCACTCAAACTTCTTTCTACTTGTAATTAAAAGCTGTGCTGAACTTCTGTTGCAGCTCCTTTTTCTTCTCAGCAAGTTGGGTTTTTAATGCTTTCTCCCTGTCATGTTTCAAAATGCCCTTTCTTTTCCTGTCCATTCCTGCCCTGCATTTCTGCAAACTCTTCTCTCCTTATTGCTCTTACACTTATTTGCTTATTGCTAAATATGATGATCAGCCCAAGTGCTGCCTGGTAGATTTGGGCGATTTGGGTGCATGTATTTAATGCAAGAGGTTCATGGAACACTGTATCTTTCCTTTTGGTGCATGTGTAGGTGCCTGGGGAAGCCTGTGAGAATAGGGGAAGTATATTCTGCCTCTTGTCAGACTTCTGTTGTAACTCTGCAGCCAGCTGCTGACTGTAGCTTTCTTTTCAGTGAATAGCTCCACTGTCAGTGTGCTGCTCAAGCTCTTCCCAGCTTGTCACAGAAGGATGTCTCTATTCTGCAGCTCAGCTGCTGCTTGCAGGTTTCTTAGCGGTTCTGTTGAAAACTCATAGCGTGACTATTAGTTTCAACTTCATGTAGTTTGCAAAAAGCTTTGAGAGCTAGCATGGACAGCGTGTTTCTTGGTTAACTTGGAAGGGAGGTGGTATGGGCCCTCGTGCTTTGGTGTTTTTATAATTAGACATGGAAGTTAGCAATGAAAGGTAAGATTTGGTGAAGTTGGTAATACTTGAGAAAAATCCTGAGGTTCACCACAGATGAGTGAATTTTAAAACCCCCACCTGAAACTTTAGGCTTAGAAGGTGCAGAACCTAGTCTGTATTGAGACTGTACCAAACCTTTGTGGAAAAGAAAGGGAAAAACTATGCTAAAAATATAAATCTTTGTATAAAATCTTTGAAAAAAGCAGTAGCTATATTTTCATCTTTCAGATAGGCATATCTGGCTTAATAAAATCAAGCATTCAAAATTAAAAAGTGCTGTAATGGGATTAAACATGTACTGATGGAGACAGGTATTGGTATGACAGTATTCTATCCTATATTCTTTTCTCCATCCCGTCTTTTAGAGGCATTCAGCTTAGGCATTTTATTGCATCAGATTCCTGTCGGCCAAAATACTTTGAATTATCTTGAGTGTTGCACAATGTAGAGCTGATGGAATGAAGGAAAAAAAACCCCAAACTTGCTATAGAGCAAATTCTGCTACAGTGTTTGTCTAATACTTCCTAATTGTACAAAAATATCAAGTCTGCACAATGTTGCTATAAGAAAGGAAGTGCACTTTGAACTTCTGATTGGAATGGTGAAAATAACGTGTTAATAATGGGTTATGCAGATGTGATGCTGCGGACAGTCTTACAACAGTCACTCTGGGCATTGTTCAATAGGCTTCATTAATAGAATCCAAACTACAGGGTTTTGGCCTCATGTCGTGTGTGATTAGATTTTTATTTTTAATTTAGACTTTTTTGACTGTCTTTGAAGGTAGGGTGTACAATTTTACTTTTTTATTATTTTTTTAGTTTACTGATAGTGACAGATCAGTAACTGTGTGGCTGCATAAAGTTTCAGAGTTGTTCATGTTTTGAAGTAAGCATCATTTGGAAAGAAATCTTTTGCAGTCTAGATAGATGTCCCAAAGTGAGGAAAAGAGGCTCAGCTTCTAACTTGTTACCTGTTGCTATGTTTGGTTATAAGTACATGTTTGGCAATTATTTCTGTCTTTTCTTTGGATAAGGAAGCTTCATTTTCATTGGTTGTTTGTTGCAGCTGTGTTTGTTACTTGTTACAGAGTCCCAGATTGGTGCCACAAAAACGGGTCTAAGCGGTATATGTTCAGGTGGTCGTCTTTCTAAAGTATTTGGAATTTCTTTGGAAGTGTTTTTGTGTCCTAAAGTGGAGAAACTGGTAAAATGACTTCTGGTTTTCTTCAATGAATTACTGGTTTTCTTGATAACTGCAGGGAAGATAAAAAGCAGTGCAGGGGCTTGTGATTTCTTTCTGGTCTATAGCTCTATATGGATGATCTTGGAGGGGAAGACACATGGCTAGAGAGGAACCTATACTCTCTCATTTTCTTGAGAAATTACATGAAATTGCTTGAAATAGTATGTTTCAGGCTCTGTGGAGATTTTATGTGGGAACACATGCTTTCCCCTAGCTTTTCCTCCATCTGTCAAGGAGTAATGCTCCATTAGAGAGAGTTGTATCTGAAAATTCTTTCTGCATCTATATATATGGGTTTTTCTATTTTAACCTTTTCTTTGCATTTGTGTACTTGAATCTTTATGAAAAAATCTGATTTGTTTCATGTATAATTCAGTTAACAAAACGATTAAAAGCTTCTAGATGGTGAAGCCTACCCTGTTCTTGGCTCCAGAGAAAAGATGTTTCATCATCCTCTTTGAACTTGAGACTTTTAGTCAGCACACCTCTTTTCAACCAAAAAAACCCCTCAGGATTTATGAGTTGAATTCTCTTTATTACTGGAAAAGACAATTTTGGTAATTTAATACCTGTTATTTGCCATGATTTTTAAAGTAGTTTCACATAATTGACAATTTGAATAAAGAACCATTCATACAAAATCCCTTCCTATCCCCCCAGAACATTCAAACCAACCCATGAACAGAAATTAAAAAATAAAATCAAACAGGATTTAAATAATTTTTTAGTCTTTTTTCCATGATGCTTGCCAAGTTTCAGTTTGATGTAGATTACAATGGTCATACTGTGTTACAATCTTTAAAAAAGTGCAACTGGTCATTAGCTGCAATGACATGAACAGCTGTAGTGTTTTATGACAACAGCTGGGAACAATCTAGTTCTCTTCAATAACTTTCTTTTGTTGTTTCTTTCATGCCATTTTTAAAATGAGAAAGCGAGATTACTGTATTTGTTCTCTATTTTACACCAGGGATTTCTTCATAGGCAGTGGTGGCAATTACGTATCAAAATACGGCATTGCTGTCTGGGACTTGGAACATTTCCCTCTGCAGGACCTGTTTCATAACCCGCTGAAATCTGTGGGAGTTGGAGTCTTTCATTAACTTGAGTAAACTGTGAATCAAGTTGTCATCCTAGGATTTCTTATTTTGGCCTTCCTTTTTCAGTGCATGATTTCTCTTTGGTTTAAACTGCTTTGTTAAATCTGATCTTTTACAGCATTAGCTCTTATTTTAAGAGTGAGCTAAGAGCCTTTCTACTTTGCGGTGCTCTCATTTACCAAGTGAGGAGGAACTTGTCTGTTTGTAGTTGGCTGGTTTGCCAAGAAAGTTTGCCTTTCTGTTGCTCTCTTTTCAGAAGTGTAGTCCAAAGTGTCTTCTGTGTATGTGCATATGGTTGTTCTTCATTGTTGGAAAACCAAATAGAAGACTTACGTATACATTTTCTTTCTGTGTCCCTTTACAAAGAAATTTTCTTCAGTAATGAACACATTTGGGTCACTTTGAATAAAATCTGTTTAACTTACTTTTTGGATATAATAGAGTAACTCTTAAAGTCACACAGGTGGTACTAAAGATGTACATACCAGATAGGTGTGGGAGCATTATTTACTTCCCTGAGAGACCAGCTGTCCTGTGTCCCACAAGTGGGGTGTCTGTGATTACTAGAGGGGAGCCTAATGGCATAACGTGGTGTGTTGGGACTACAGATGGGGAGTTCGGGAAGGAGAAATGAAGAGCACAGTGGGCAAGGGTGTGTGTGTTCAAGTGCAGTGAAGTGTTACTGAGGGAATTTAGAACTAAGGTAGTTTAGAAATCCAAAGCAGAGAGTTGTTCTGGAACTGCTTTGCCTCACGAGCCCTGTTGGCTCAGGTGAGTATCCTGGAGGTGCCTGTACAGCAGGGCAGGAAGCTGGGTGGTAGCTACTGCGAACTTGACTCTCAACAAGCAGAGAACTGGGAAAGGCAGTTGGTGAAATTTTTAGTTAGTCATATACTCTGTGTGTATTACCCCTAAGTTTAGTTTAGATTATCAGAGAATAAACTTTATGCATCTTCTTTAAAAAAAAGTTTGCTGAGATAAAGTGCATATAGATTCTGTTAACCATAACAACTTTTGATCTGTCCTTATGTTATCAGTAGCAAGGAGGGGAAAATGACTTTAGGATGCTGTGTTTTGAGCGTCCTGAGATAAGGTTACTTTTGCTAGTTGGAGGAAAGAAGTGAACTTAAAAAAAATCCCATACTTATACTACAAAAGGGAAAGAACGTGCATTCATTGCAGTTGAGAGATCAGTTTTAGCTTCTGGGCTGTTGACTACCTCATCAGGTATGGTTTGATTTGTTTTTTGGTTTTTTTTTTCCCCTTTATCATTTAATCTTCTGCTTTCCACTTCACTGGAGAAATAGTGTATCTGTAATTTTTATGAATGATGTGCCAAAGTACCTTTCTCAATCACTCTCAGTGAAAAAGCACAAGTTCTGACAGCTTCACAGAAGCCCAGAATAGTTAAGGCTGGGAGGGACCTCTGGAGGTCATCTGGTCCAGCTCCAGCTCTCTCAGCCTTTCCTCACAGGAGGGGTGCGTTGGTACCTTAAGTCATCTTGGTGGCACTTTGGTGGGCTCTTAGCAATTGGTCCATATCTCACAGTTTCTGTGTGACATGTGAAAGTATATGAAAGGTAATTTATACATACAGAGAGCTTGTCCATTAGGGAATAGCATACTTTTATCCTTTTAGCAAGGTACTGTTCCTTCCCTGGAGCTCTGAATCTCAGGTGACACTTACCTCATGTGTAAATACTGTTTGTTTACCACAAAGAAGATGAGGGATATCGCTGTCGTTAACAGAAGTCTTAAATGCGTGTGAATTTTCTGTACACTATTAACCTCACATCTTTTATCCTGTTGTAACAGGCAATATTTTGCTGTAGGGTATTTGTATAACCTTGGCTAATCTCAGAAGTACTGCCCATCAGAAAGTTACTCTGCAGATATCTTTTTGATTATAATCCAGTTGCTATAGCTTCTGAAAGTGAGTTAGACTCTTTGCCTTCACCCCTTGATTTATGGAGACAGGGGTTTTTATAGGTCATCTTAGAGAATTTGCCAACAGCCTTCTGGGCTGCATAAGGAGAATTGTTGCCAGCAGGTTGATAGAGGTGAATCCTCTCCTCAGCACTGGTGAGGCCATACCTGAGGTGCTGGATTCAGTTCTGGTCTCCCCAGTATGGGAAAGACGTGGACATACTGGAACAAGTTCAGTGCTGGTGCACAGAGATGGCCCTGGGACTGGGGCATCTTTCATATGAGGAAATCCGAGAGAGCTGGGGCCCCTGAGTGTGGAGAAGACAAGGCTCAGAGGGGCCTTATCTGTGTGTATAAAAGCTCGTTGTAGCAAATAGAGAACGGGCAGCCAAGCTCTTGTCAGTAGTGCCCAATGACAGGGCAAGAGGTAACAGGCACTAATTGACAGCTCTCACAGTAAGTGAATTTCTGCTTTTCAAACACTAGCACAGATTGCCCAGGGAGGTTGTGGAGTCTCCATCCTTGGAGTCATTCAAAAGCCATCTTGATGGGGTCCTGTGCATCTGGCTCTAGGTGGCCCTGCTTGAGCACAGGTGTTGGTTGGAGCAGCTGACCAACAGAGGTCCCCTTTCAACCTCAGCCCTTCTGTGATCACCTTTTACTCAACTCTCTTAAATGGATAATTAAAACACTTGATGGATTTGGAGACCTTTTGACCAAACATGAAATACAGAAATCTTCCTTGAAAAATGAAAAGTTACGTTTGCTAATAAGGTGTTCTACGGAAGAATGCTTTGTGTGATTGAGGGTCCACCATGAAAATAATTATTTTGGCATAGCAGCAATTTGCATTGGGAAGATACATATATATATA